>JAPMNZ010912839.1:0-11881 GCA_029875035.1 Pomatoschistus microps
CTGCCCAGTTCAGTCTTAATTCTGGGGATGTGAAACAGGAGTCGCTGGGAGGAGCGGGAGTTATACCCACTATTGGCTGGGGTCAGGAGCACTGGGGTCAGGAGACTTACTGCTGGCAATGTGAAAGCAGCTCTGGCTCCGGTCATGCAGGGACCGGACGGCTCTCATTAAAGGACACCGGACCCCATACTCCAGGAGAACCCCCCCAAAGGACACCCCGGGAAATACGGTCGAACGCCTTCTCCAAATCCACAAAGCACATGTGGACAGGTTGGGCGAACTCCCATGAACCCTTGAGTATCAGATGGAGAGTATA
This sequence comes from Pomatoschistus microps, assembly GCA_029875035.1. NCBI lineage: Eukaryota > Metazoa > Chordata > Actinopteri > Gobiiformes > Gobiidae > Pomatoschistus > Pomatoschistus microps. The sequence goes on from JAPMNZ010912839.1 coordinate 317, forward strand.
GAGCTGGCCCAGTGTTCCACGACCCGGACAAAAACCACACTGCTCCTCCTGAATCCGAGATTCGACCATCGGTCATAGTCTCCTCTCCAGTAACTTGGAGTAGACCTTACCAGGGTGTGTGATCCCACGATAGTTGGAACAAACCCTCCGGTCTCCCTTCTTGTAGAGAGGGACCACCACCCCGGTCTGCCACTCCATTGGCACCGCCCCCGATCGCCATGTGATGCTGCAGAGACTTGTCAGCCAAGACAGTCCTACAACATCCAGACTTTAGATAGTTAGGGCGGATCTCATCCACTCCCGACGCCTTGCCACCAAGGAGGCTGCCAACCACCTTGGTGACCTCAGCCAGGGAGATGGAAGCATCCGCCCAACATCCTCAGCCTCTGCCTCCGGGACAGAGGACGTGACAGGGGGATTGAGGAGAACCTCGAAGTATTCCTTCCATCGCCCAACAATATCCCCAGTGGAGGTCAGCAGCTCTCCACCTGCTCCATACACGACGCTAGCAAAGAACTGCTTCCCCCTCCTGAGGCGCCGGGCGGTTTGCCAGAATCTTTTTTAGGCCGACCGATTGTCATGCTCCATGGACTCTCCGAACTCCTCCCAGTCCCGGATTTTTGCCTCTGCAACAGCCCGGGCAGCGGAAGTCTGCCAGCTGCCTCAGGAGTCCCATGAACCATCATGGCTCGATAAGACTCTTTCTTCAGCATGACGGCATCCCTTACTGGCGGTGTCCACCACCGGGTTTAGGGGTTGCCGCCGGGACCAGCAACAGAGACCTTGCGACCACAGCTACGAGCTGCCGACACAGCAATGGAGGTGGAGAACATTCCCATGGGCGTTGAAGTCCCTCAGAAGAATAACGGTGCACTGTCCAGCACCCCTCCCAGGGACTCCAAGAAGGCATGAAGCCCCAGACAACATAGCTCCCACAATCATCCGAGCACTCAAACTCCTCCACCACATTAAGGTGGCAGTCCAGGGGGGAGGCCCTTGCCAACCAGCAACATTTAATTTAAATCATCTTATTGGGGCTTTTCTATGATTCTATTGTGTTCTAAAGATTTTCAAACGATAGTTTTTGTTTTCAATTTAAATGGGAATATTATTTTTTCTTCCAAATAAAATTTTTATGGATTCTGACAGACGTATTATTTATCCCTAAGGAGAGCAGCGCACCAGATATTTGGAACGGCTAAATTAGTGTATCTTTGCCCAAAGCTGTGGTAGCTAACTTTGTTCCCTGCTAAATAATGTTGTTTGTCCCAACAGAAAGAGTCTAGTAAAACAAAATGTTCCAAATCATGCTGTATTCATCTGATTAATAGTATTGTAAGAATACTTGGCAAACTAATTGGTTTAAGATGGATTCATTACATTGTTCCCTTTTTGTGCTTTGAAAGGTATACGTCCCATAAGTCTTGAAATCACTGTATTTGCAACTCTCTCCTCCTTACTACTACTAAAACAGCAACCATAGTCTATAACATCACACCTAGATGCTACCTACATTCACTTTTATCTCTTGAGAACTTGACGTATAAACATGCAAAGCCCTACCCTTGGTGTTTCCTCTGTGATGTTTTCTATATTTGGGGATGCCACATGTTTTTTTCCCAACTCCTCTCATGAAGAGCTTGGCACATAAATAGCTCCATCTCCACCCTCCCTTTAATTGTCCCATCATAGTTAGCCACTACAGCACACTGACAGGCTGTATGCGCTGTCAAACCTCCCAATCCCCAAAGGGACATATCTCCTCTCTACAAGACTTCAGTGAGTGCACATCAAATGAAACGCCTGCAATGTCCAGGACCAAAAGGGAACGAGATGGGGGAAGACGTAGAAGACATGGAAGACAGAAGTTGGCGATATAATGAGAAGTTGCTGGATAAATGGCATATTCAGAAAAAGACGGCAGAGTGCTTCTCATGTGACAAATGTGTAATTATGGATGATTTTATAGCCCCCCACATGAGCATTCATTGATGGACTGGAAAGTGGGTGGAAAGGAACAAAGCATCCCTGTCTGCAGCATGTTTGTATTGAGATAGAACCCTTTAATTATGCTGCTATTAGAATTACCCTAGCCCTAACTATGCATTAATACTGACGGATATAATTAGATTTTGTCATTTGGCCCGTGCCCCAACAGGGCATTGGGCCTATTGCTTTCCTAGCGAGGAATTTACCTCCTGAACATGCACGTTTTGGTTTGTTTATATGGGCATAAAAAGGGCTAAAGTTGATTTCCGTTGTGCCGAGGTCAAGTTTGTCAAATATCATCTAAACAAAGTTAACTGACTGCTTTTTCTAATTTGTTGTTTATACATACAATGTCTTATTTGCAAAAAATGTTTGGTCAGTTGCTCAATTCTCGCGGCTAGGTCACCTGCATGTGAAAAAAGCATGTTAGTGCCCCCAACAAAGTGAGCCAAAGTTTTACACAGGCAAAATGCTGTTTTAGCATCCTGTCAAACATTTCAAAAAGACCCATGACTTATTTTCTATCATGTTGCCGTGGCTATATCCTCTTCTCTGTTAATGGGAAAAGATAGCATCTCTCCAATTTACATCTCACTCTTTAACCGTCTCTGCCTCTGATGTTTTACCCTAGGGGCTCAAAATCGCTAAAACACTGTGTGCGTGGCAGACTCACAAACATTTGTTATATAAATTAAAAAAATTACGTTTGATAAGTGAATAAATGTAATTCATTGAGTAAAAAACTACTCTAACCTACAGAATATCATACATTCTAGTCAATAATTATGTTGGTTGATTAATTAGTTAATGGAGTGTTGTTTTTCCAATGATTTATGACCTCTCTTTTTCACAAATTGATCTTGAACTTTTATGATTGTTCCTCTTAATTCACATGCACACATTCTCCTATTACATTACATGCACTGTATCCAGTGTGTGTGCATGTGACTGTAGAAGTGTAGCTGTCCGTCATCTGCTCAAGTGCATTAACCTCGTGCCTCGGGGCCTCACCACTTCCATTTTCCCGAGACAAACACAGGTCCTGGCCCGGGGCCCCGTGGCAGCCCGCATACTTAATGTCTTATTTACTGTTTAATCGCTGTGTAGTGCTCCACAACAACAATTAATGAGAAAATACCACATTCACAAGTAGTGGGAGACCAGGTGGTGCAGGTGATTTTCTCTTTCCAACTTTATCTCAACTCTGCCTTCTGCTTGGGCCTGATAAACCCAGTGCACCTGAGTCCTAGACAGACAGGCTGACAGCTAGTTTTTACACCCTTTGGAAAAATACCTCTATTTTCTTTTATGCACTTTGTTTCTTGATTTTGTTCTTTTAAGCAGGCATAAATGGCACAGCGCTCATCTGTTTGTTCTATCTCCTGCATGTTTATCTAGTTTTGTGCTGTTCTGTGAACTGCGTTTCTCTCCATCGTCTGTTGTTCTTGCCGGCTCTCTTTAGCCTTGTGAATGCCATCGCTCAAGCAGTGAGCTGTTGCAGGCACTTTGTTGCTGACCATGGTGCTGAAAGCCTGCTGCCTTCCAATTGCCAGAGTGTTCATTTCATGGTTCATATACTCCGTTCTCCATTTGTCAGAGTGCCGTTAGCTCTCTTGCTTTTTTCTTTAACCCTTTCCTGTACAAACTTAACAAATCAAAGCCTAATTGTTTTGGCTTAACTCTTTAGGAATCAACTCACTTTCAATTAAAGTTTAGATTTAAAAAATGATAATAATGCAAATTTGACCACACGAGGAAGTAATGCTGTGAAATGCTGGTCTGTGAAATGTAGCATTTTTTTCCATACATTTGATCATATCAAATGTCAGTGCTTTGCCCCTGGAAATCATCTTATGTTACACTTCAAATAAAAAAACAAATTTCTATTTATTTCTGCAGTCATTATAGAATTATCTGTTATTCGAATGAGTCAAACATTTTCTCCTCAACGTGTTTAAGTTTATCGTTCAAGAAACAAATCGATTACAATATTTGTTGACAATTATTGCAATAATCAATTATTTGCGATTCATTCATTAACTTGTTGCAGCCCTACTTTGGATTAAAAAACAAAGTACAAAGTAATGAACAATATTACTATCAATGCTTTTTAAAAGTAACATTTTAATTATAATTTATAGTTATAATGAACAAGAATGCAAACAAACTGAATATTAATTTATGTGAATCAAAGAAAATGTCAGAGCCATGCAGGTAAAATATATTTCATTCCAGTCCATTTAGTGTCCTTTATTTAGTGGGTCTTCTAGAATTGGGCTTCAAAGTGTCCTTCATGCCAAGCTGGATTTTACCTGCAGTGCTATCCCAGACACTAAGTAAATGTGTTTTTCAATCTATCTAGCTAAGGACCATCCCATTCTTGCCCTCTTCCCTCCTCTGCCTGTGGACTCTCACTAGTCCCCTGTGTTTTGGGAGAATCTAGATGTCTTGTGATCCCTCTGCCTCTGCCTGCATGCCATCATTCCTCCCAAGGTTCGATAAATAACCCTGCACCTCTCTGGCCCTCAGCTTTACCGGCAGTTGCAGGATCACATTTGTTAAAATATCACCCGCTGTAGAGAGGAAATTGATACGGCTGCAATGTGCCCCTAGCTATGGAGTTTTTCTGTGTTGGAAGTAAAATGCCACAATACGACAGTCGTTGGAAAGTTCACTATTTCAACAAAGGAAAACAACTTCACATGGAATTGAACGCAAAATAAGCAACACTTTTTCTGTTTCGAAGCTGTGTCTAAATGGTGGGTCATAAAGTGTAATTAGCTAGCAGGAGGGGGGGAATTCAAAACTCATATTTAGTGGAAGGAGGTGAAATAGCCTGGATTGGACACAAAATCAACTCAATTTACTTCAAGAAGAGAACTTCATTAAAATACGGCAAACTGTTTAGCCTCCTTGGTTCTAGTCCATTGCCCCACCAGCAGACCAGTGATCACAAGAGACACTCCCAGTCAAACAGGTAAGAGTAAGATGCAAAACTTTCCCTCACTCCAACCTGCCATTATCCAGATGGTACCATTAGCGATAAAGCCAGCACATTTCTCCGCTCTTATAATTGACTCCATAGACTATTAGGCATGTTGGCACTGGGCTAGGTCCACTGATGCACACTCCAGATGTTCTCTTCAAGTGTGTGCGGTGTGCAGTGAGTGTGGGACGAAGCGAAAGAGTTTTGGTGGTCATGGCAAAAGGGCCCAGGCTGCCTGTACAGATGGAACAAGGCCCGGGAAGTGGTGTTTGCAGAAAATAAGTCAGACTCAATTATATCAATGTCTATATCTGTGGGCTGTTGGCTGTACATCGCTCCATCTCACCCTCACCCTGGGGGAGCAGAGATAAAAGTGTTCTGTTTTCTGTGGAAGATCTTTGTCGCTGCTTTTTGGTTTTATCTGAAGATTAAATTATCTCTCATCCGTTGTCTGTGCTCGAGCATGTGTAATCTGAGTGATGTTTAAAAGGCATTTATATTAAAGACAGTTCAACTTGAAGCAACAATAGTTATTTTCCGATCTTTAGTCTGTTTGAAACTTTTAAAATAAGAAAGGATAAATATAAGGAGTTTCTAAATTGCCTAGAAATGCAGTTAGGGGCAGTTAAGTGAATAAAGGATGTCAAAAGCTTTTGCACCAGTAGTGACGACATCTGTTTGCATACTTCCGGTCTGTAAATAATAGTATTACATCACAAATGCTTGTTTGTGGCATCTTGGTTTAGCCTCCTGCAGATATATCCTTAGACATATGCAGGTATGAAGTCCCAAGTCCCACTGAAGGGTTGCGGCTGGGTCTGGAGCTGTTAGATTGGCAGCATAGGTGTGCATCTGTGCCAGCTGAGGCACAGGTGAGAAGAGGTGGGAAAGGTCTGAAGTGAGATAGTTCCAGCAGGAGATCAGAGGTCACCAGTCTCCCAGTCTAAACCTTTACTTTAGCTTACTATTTTGTGATTGAATATCAACTTGATTATATCTCACTATATTCAACCTGCTACCGAAACACCTGACTTCTACATCTAAAAAAAGTTTATATACAAATGTTGACCTATAAACATTTGTATATAAAACATGGACAACCGAAACAAAAGCATTGAACTGTAAAGTTTGTTCACAAAGGAAGAAGACAATAAAACTAATCCAGCTCTGATATTGTCCAGTCCAGTATTTGTATTACATTACCAACTGGACTTTCAGTAATCCTTTTATGGCTAAAAACAGAGCTAAAAGCCATTAATTATGCATCTGTCCATGGCTGGTGGTAAAGAAGAGGACAGCTCTAGGGTTTCCATCAGCTATTAGTAAACAAATCAATGAAGCAGACTGGGACTCTGTCAGAACAGAGTCTTCTGCCCTTTACTGTGACTTTGAGGGCAAGGCCAAAATGGAACAGGCCTCTCGAGAATAGGAAAGACAATGCTTTTGTCAGATTTCTGTGGATACAGCTTCATGTATACATGTTATTCATCTTATTTGAATAAAGATTAGGGCCTTGAATTGTTTAACACTCCACCTGTGCACACATTGCCAAATTTGTCCCAGTACACAAAATTATAGGTATCTCATGTAATCTAACAGCACAGTGTGAGGCCCCTAATCTAATCTCTCTGGCATGATACATTGTAATTTCATATTGTAATTATGAACAGAATTGTGAACTGTCTATATGGGAATAAAATTAGCTGAAGAAGACAAGTAATATGATTGGGAACTGGGAGGAATCAATACCGCAGTCCCTGCCATCTTTACTGACTTGAATCCTACTTCACTGTGAATCTTTGGGGATTGGGCTTAATTCAATCTTGTGTAGCTAACACGCTCTCTGTCCCCTCCACATGGCTGACAACAGTTCTGTCTTGATTTAGGCTCCATGACGCTGGAGCCCTGCTGGGGAAAGCTGCTGCTGAGAAAAATGGCTCCAGCGTGAATTTATCCATCAGATTGGATAAAATACACACAGACATAAAGCTACTGGCACACGGTAGTGTGTTGGCATTGAGGAAAGTTGATGCTGAGGCTGTATGATAAGCCACACACGTTACATCTGTGTACTTGATAAACAGCCTTTTCAGAGATTTCACCTGCCCTGACAAATGGATGTAGTGTACAATGTATAGCCTCATCCTTGTGGGTGCAGCTCATCAGTGCAGCCTTATTCCCTGATGGAGGAAAGAGCTGGGAGAGAGATGGCTTCAGCCCAACTGCGGACTGTTCTGATGGATGGCCCTCAGAGCGCCAAACATGGTCAGCTGCTGTCTGCATTGCTGACAATGGCACATGAAAAAGTGCACACTATTTGAGAAACTTTGCAACATTATTGACAAAACAATTACAAATGTACAAACTCCCGATCATTTGTGTTTCCCTGGTTCAGTTAACTCTATCATTTCACATTAATCTGGTTTGGGCCAGTTCCATCTGTGTTTCTACTGTAAAGCTCCTTTTAGTTAGCATGTTTTTTTTTTATATTAACAGTTGATTGATTTAGCCTCCTGTCAATCGCACAAATTGGGAATAGGCAAATGGGCATTACACATTTTTAAAACAGAGTTTATGATAACTCAACAGGAGATTTTGCTGTTATGCACTTTAAAAAAAAAAAACTAATACGATTATGACACTAGTCTTATATTACATGCAGAGTAATCAGAGGTAAGAGGAAAAAGCATGTCAGGTGCCAAGGAGAGCCCAATGTCAGAGAAATCAATGTGTCTACCAGCTTCCAAAATCAAAGTCTCTTTTTATACACATCCCTTTTCTCTGATTCTCTCTTGTCTATCATCAAGTCAAGTGCCAACCCTTTCAATACCACAATATTTAATTTGTTAAATATTTCATAATTTAGATTTGGGTGTCCCAAGCCAAAGCATTTATTTATTTAAATGTTTTCAGTTGTACTGATATCTGGTTTTTGATTGTGTCTGATTTGAGCAATTTAATCAGACACACTCAAAAAGCTGTAGTGAGGGGAAGCTCATCAAGGTTATACAGAGCAGTGAAAGGCTATCTCATTCAGCAGAAACAGATGAAGCGTGTCCCAGGAGGCAGCCACAAGAATGGACTCAGGATACAAATAATGCTTCCAGGCCATGTTATTGAGAACGTGCTGATAAGGTGAAGGGTGATTACGAGGGGAGGCTTTTAAAAGACTTCTCCGTGACATCTACAAGCCTTTATGCAAACTCATTGTAAAAGCGCACTATTGTGTCCACACATCACCTGAACACTGTATGTTGACATCCAATTCCCAATGGCCATTTTAGATGTGTCTCCTTAGCGTATGTGCGGTGAAGGCTTGTATTGGATTGGGAGGCAGGAAAGCAGCGTGTTCGGCCGGGAAGAAAGCTGTTCACTGAGGTGTCCATTGAGTCCACATTTGCAAGAGTAAGACATTCAATGATTTAGTGAGATGGTTTCTGTCCAGTTTTTTATGATTAACCATTTGCATTCAAAGCCTGCTTATCATAATGTCAACAAAAAGGCACAATGTTATCGCCTCGACAGCAAGATGGGCTTGGGTTCAACCTCTGGGCAACATGAGGCCTATCTGTGTGGACTTTGCATATTCTCCCTGTGTTTGCACATGTTTCCTTTGGGTGCTTGGTCTACACACATATAAGCTTTCAAATGTATGGAAATGATCATTCACTAATTGCTTGTAAGTAAACAGGCCCATGCACCTTCTAATGTGCATGTGCCTGGGTAACTCAGGAACTCGTGTTTATTGTATGTAAACTGTATGATGCCTGTGTTCACGGTTATTGTCTCCAGCTTAAAGTGATCACTTGGAACAGGGGGTAGGCACTAATAAGCTTTCTTGCTTCAGCCTACTCCTTTTGAGCCACTTTATAACAGTGTAACCTTGTAACAATGAAAAATATGTTTGTAAAATGCTCAAATAAATAACAATCAATCAAATGTCCTAATTGTTGCTTAATATTTACTCTAAGACAGAAAAATTAGGCATACATTTTCATTAAAGTATTTTGGATTTCTTGTCAGGGATTCTCTGTTTACCTACATCTTTGTGCTTTGATTCACCTATGATGTGCAGTTTAGTCTGTGATGAATTTCCACCCCATTTCCATTGAACAAATCTCTCTCTGCCTTTTAGAATCTACCCTCTTTGATTGTCTGGCCGTCCGTTCTCCTTAATCTTTTTGTCCCAGTGCAGAGTAGCTGAATTCTAAGGCTCCCACAAGGTTTCTGCTATCACAGACATTGCACACATGCACAGACACACAGGTAAGCAGCAGCTGTGATATGTTTTAATTACAGTTTTAGTCAGAACTAATTAAGTCTTTTTATCTGGAGGGGCGGCTCTATACTCTTATCCCTCTGCATATAGCCCAGACATGACAGCGGTTTTAATACAGAAGCTCTAAACATTGTACTTTACAGTTTATTCAAAATATGCACCATTCTGTTGACAAGTTGAACTGAAAATCTTTGAAGGTCTGGAGTTGATAATATATTTGAATTCCCATTTCTGTATGCTCTAAGAGGTGAAAACTGTGGTTGCATTCAGACCCAAAAGCACAATAATCCAACAACGACCTACAGTCCAGCCAGAGCTACTTTCATTGCGGGTGATGAATTGCTGCTGTGGCCGTATTCTAGCAATTTCTTCAGCGTTCCTGGATTTATTGCATGAGAGACGTGGAAGACATGAGGGAGCAATGAGATACAGGAAAAGATCCTGGGATTTGGTGTAGTGCCTGGTCTAGCTTACCTATTACCTCAAAATGCTAAGAACATTCAGTCCACATGTTGAGGAGTTGACCCTGACCCTAACCCTAACCCTAAGTTTGCAACTACACTGCAGACTTGTTCAATGTGGTGAAGAATTTTAAAATTTGCAGTTTGGATCAATATTGCACATTTTGACCCAATTTTTTGGAAATATCTTGGTTGCTCATCCCGCACCTTCCTTTTCCATGTTTACCGTAAGTAACAGCTTAAAGGGGCCACCCGCTTTTAATGTGTGGACCACTTTGCCGCGGACGGCAAAAAGCCGGGCCACTTTACCGCTGTGAAAAAACGAGAGAAATGGTTTTTCACCACGGACGCTTCTTGCATTAAGGGTCCCGGGTTTTCTATGAAGTAAGAATAAATGTTACCCAGCAGATCGGTACCAAGACAGAGGGGAGTCTGAGCAATGTTTGTCATCATCCCAGGTCTCATATGGGCTTTGGATTTGTTCAATTCGGTCTCATATGCTTATTTTTCACTAATCTTTATATCTCCTCTGATATTCCTGCGTTAAATTGGTTATATACAGCGCATTTCGCCCACTAAGTCTTATAAAAGTACTCGTCGCATTCATGCTTCTGTATGTGCCGCTCTGTTTTCTTGCCACCTCGCGAGTGGCGCATGCGCACGCAGATGTAAACAAAGATCCTCCTATAAGGTGCCATTGTAATGATATATTATTCTGAATTTTGGTTGACTGTTAATACAAACTGAATAGATTTTTTAAGAATGAGGCCAAATGTTTGAGTTTAGGGCCATGTTTGAGCAATTTGTTTTTGTTGTGATTTGTTTCAATCTGTTCTAGAGGTTAAGGGAGGCATAAGCAACAAGTAAAGACAATAATGATTACTGTACATCTATTTTAACATAAAAACAAAAAAAGTCAGTTATATGCACAGCTAAACTTAGAGCAATAACATTTTCAAGGAGACCAGCAGATGACATATCCTCCATGAGAAGGTTACACAGCATACCAAGAAAAAAACCAAAAAAAACTATTTGACATTTTGTACTGCTTGGTTAAAGAGGGCACAAAAGGAGTTTATGAATAAGATATGTGGTCTCAGGAAACCATGGTGAGAGGCTGGAGAGAGCTGGGTGAGCCGGTGATTTGTGCAAAGGAGCTGATGAAGGAGCTCATTTAGAAGACCTTTCTGTTGTCAAGGTGCGCTTGGAAAAAATATTTCAAGAACTGCGCTGAAGAAAATGTGCTGCATGACTTTCGCCTATGTGTTGTTGAAGAGTATGGCACAGATGGAACGTCTTCCCAGGGATTGCAGTGTTACTGGAAGTGGAGAGAGGTGGTAATTGCATTTTAATTACAGTGTTGATGGTTGTGTGCTCTGCCAGATGGAAGGTTCTTTACAAATATAAGCAGCAAATAAATCAGCCCACTGGAAAATGAGGCAGCCCTTAGGTGACTGGTTACCTGCTGAACTGAGGAGCACACCTTGTCTACATTCTCAAATGAGAATGATTGCTCATGGAAGAGCATACCTACTGCAGAACATTAGGGCATTATCAAAAACGTAGTGAGTGCAATGTCATGACTGTGCATTTTTTTCAGGATCATGTGCACATGGACTTCTATTCACTCAACATGATTCATCAAAACATTTAAATTCTCCTGTCTGATTGTGGCCCCTGTCACACACTATCCATAATTTTTGGATGTATCGCCTATATAAACTGCCAAATGATTGTTTCTCCATGTTGTTGTTACTCATCCGTGTACAGTGCCTTGCGAAAGTATTCGGCTCCCTTGAACCTTTCAACATTTCGCCACATTTCAGGCTTCAAACATAAAGATATAAAAA
>JAPMNZ010912865.1:0-18647 GCA_029875035.1 Pomatoschistus microps
AGACAGGCAGATAGATACTTTATTGATCCAGAGGGAAATGTTGTCTAATGTGTTGCTCCCATACACATGTGCAGAAAAGAACTTAAATGGACGTAAGAGTCACATTATAAAAAGCAGTGCGGTAAATTATATCTTGATATATCGGATTCTTTAAAGTTGTATTTTGAGTAAATTATATATTTTGATTCACTTGCCTGTTCTTTAAGACAGCACAAGAAATATGAACAACTGACTAATTCTCAAAAAAAAATTCTGAAGGCATTTTATTACCTAAATTACTGGCCAGTATCTCACACCATCTCGGGCCGAGGGCTGCCGTGGCTGTGAGAAGTCTTAAGTGAAAGTATGTAATATTACCTCTGAGACCGGTTAGGCGCGGAGCATGCTACATTGAATCATAAAATTATAAAGTGCCACCTGCCACCGCTCGAGCGCGGCCTTACCACCTGCTGCCATCAACCGGACTGCACCACTGCATCAGGCTGTTCTCTGTCTGTAAAAACACCAAAAACTCGTCTTCGCTTTGTTACTGTGCTGTGTTTAATCAACGGGACGAGCATATTGTGTGTGACAGCCCTGCTTTGACTGTGCTGCTCGGCGGTGGTTATGGCCTGACAGACGGCTGCTGTTGAGGAGGGGCTCTGCTTGGTGACCCCTTAAAAGTCCAGCTGAGACTGATAAAAGGTCATGGGTCCGGCGGAAAAACTCCCTCGTAATTACAGCCCGCGGAAGGTATGGTGTCAGCCGCCACTGCCAGGAGCCTGTGCCTGCGGCTAATAGCATCGCTAATAGCCCCTAGCATCACTCCACACACACTGCTAAATGACGCAAGAATTTGAGAAGCGATTAGCAGTTTTACTTTTCTATCGCATTTAATTGCTCTTAGATTGTATCCAGCACTTTTTTTTTTTTATACACGTTCCAAACATACTGAACTATGCTTTTAATGCCATTGTCAGGTCTCATTTATTCATCCATCGAGGTGCTGAGCCGTCTATGTTCTGAGCATTTTTCTGATGCTGTGTTTAGTTTTACAGCAGAAACTTTGTACAGTTCAATTTTACAACGCCAACCTCTTGTGCATGTTATTTTCACATGGATTATCAATAGTTTAGTCTGAAGCTTTTTTTTGTCTGTGCCTTGTGCTTGGATAGCTTGTTATTTAGATAAACCCTCAATGCTTTTATTTATACATATCTGGGCAAATTAACACTTATATTTTCACAAACTAAATAATGTCTGAGAAGGAGTTGGATCAAGAAAGAGCGTGTTCTTGTCAAGAAAAAAAATATTGCAGCCATTTGAACATTCCTTCCCAATGCTATGATTTTTCACTTTCTAGTACTAATTGTAAACCTTGTACAATGAGCCAAATGTTCAAGAAAAGGTCTTGGTTCTACATAGTAAATAAAACCACATATTATGTAACCATTTTTTTTTTGGCTATGTACTGAATTGCATTTTTGTTTTTATTGAACCAATAATGATATTGAGTTAAATATTTTTGGATTAAAGGGGAGGTGGTTGCTTGCTGGAAATACAGTTTGGTTCTATCAATTTGACATCTATGTATTTTAGGACTCTCCTCAATCAGCCAATCAGTGCTCAGCAAATAGTGATTCAGAGATCTTTTCTTGTATTCACACCACATCATATTTTCAGGACAGCACAATATGGACTCATTCATCCAGAATAAATAACTTTGACAAGACTCTTTCTGTTGGTATGACCACAATACTTTATGGAATCTTTCCTTTATTGCATGAATCAGGGTTTGTATGTTGCTTGATCAACTTTTTTTTTAACTTGTGGGCTTTTTTCTGACACTGTTGTAATGTGGTGGGATGAATACAAGCTGCCAGACTATTTTGGCAACCTACACCAGTGTCTCGCCCTGGCCCGACCACAGATAGGGATCAGCAGTCTTTCCTGAGCGAACGTGGCTACTGGGGTTATGTTACAGCCTTATTTTCCTCCAGCCACATACACAAAAGATTAGTAAAGCCATATCCAATATCACAGACTGTCAGATCCCTTCTCAAATCAATAGGTTCAGATCAGAAACCAATCCATACACTACATGACATCACCACAGTAGAAATTAAAACGTACAGTTACAGTTTTGCCTGACTGCTTTTTACCCGAACTCTTGTTGCTCTTTTACCCTTTGCAACGTGATTCTTGCCTGTAGCATAAAGTAGTGCATGTAGCGGCACATGTTAGGCCCTTGTTTGCATTTTAGATTGTAAAGGAAACCAGCAAAGGGCTGCAGCTGACCCCTGCCCACCCAGATCCTCCACTGGGCCTTTCCTCACTGTCTGGCAGGTGACACAGACGCTAACATATGTTCCACTCAAGATGGGGATTTAGCAAAGCAATGCTATGATATTGAATGCCAACATATTTCTGATGATGCAAGATAAATGGATGGGTTTGGAGTTCTGTGAAAGAGCTGAGTCCCAGCTGTACGAATGACCTCGTATTGTGGTTTTGTGTAATGCCCCATGTGGACATGCCATTTACTCATGACATGATTTAGTCTTTCTCTGAGACGATTGAGAGCAGAACATCAATGTGTAGTATCCACACAGCCCACCCACAGTCTGAGGCAAAAGACGGCAATGAAATGAGCCTTACACTGTATTTAATTCACAAAGACACACAGAGCAAGGGTTCCAACATACAACATACAAGGGTTATACAACATTCAGCTGATTTTTACTTCTGATTCCTCCTTCTATAATTGGGTGTACCTGAACCATTCAGGCCAAAAATGTGGATGTACAATTTAAGTTTGTGAAAATATGTTTTTTTTTATCTGGTATAATTCTGAATGACTTGCTGTGTTGTAAAGCCCTGAACAGTGATGTTCAGGGCTTTACGACCGCTCGCATGTTGAATGTGAAATGTGACTGCGTTAGACATGCAGCATGTGGACACACACAGACGGTAGGCAGTGTCTGGCACAGGTCTCGGCTTCACCCTGAACTGTAGTGAGAGATCTGAAACTCGTAACGGCCACCACTGCTGCACATTCTTGCACCCTGCATCACGCTGTAGCAGCCAACACCCGTAAAACATAAATGTTTTTGAGATCTGAGCGGCCGCAGGCTCCCATGTCACCGCTGCTCTCTGTCATGGTTCAACATGCCGCTGCGGTTTGGTCCTGAGGTGTGGAATGTGTTGCTGACAATGACACAAGCCCCTCTCCCCCGTCTGTCCCACGGCATCCCTCTGCAAGAGGCCTAGTCCAGCTGTCTTGTTGTGGTCAGATTCAGAGTACTGCGCCATATCACATGGGGAGGGGATAATCCCACATGGGGATCAGTGGCTGGCCCAGGACACAGCCTCTCAGGAAGAAGCGGTACATCCAATGCTTCACTCTGAGATAAGGAAAAAGAGACTGAAAGAACAGAAAGTGACAGGAAGAAAAACAGAGATGTTGCAGAAAATGATCCTTTTGTCCCAAAACAGAATCTTCTTCTCGTCCCTGTCTCTCAGCCTGTGTGTGTTCTGTGCTCAGAGGAAATGTAAGTTGAGCCTGGCTGGTATAAAGCTCTTAATTCTTGTCAGCGTCTATTAATTATGGGCCAGTGGGATGTTGCAGTTCAAACGGGCCCTTAGACCCTGGATTCCGAGCTCTGGTGGTTGGGTCACTTGTCGCTCGTCGCGCCACATGATCCGAGTGTGTGAGCACAGAGCTCCCACAATTCACTGTCACTTAGTCTGACAAGTATGAATGCAAGGTAGCACCTGCTTAGTATATTTTTGCATTTACTCACTCTACACCGCTGCATTAGACCTTTGTGTGCCATTAAACAGAGAGAAAACACTGAAGTGATTTAATACTGAGAGCACATGCACAGCTTCTTGCCTCACAATTTATAATTTCAAATTCACCTTAACCAAGAGAAATGGTAAAACCAAGTGAGACTCCATCTTTCACAAAGTGGTTTGTGCTGCCTAACTGACTAATTAAAACAGCAACCACATGTGTTCAGAGAACAAGAAGTCTATTTGCAAGGCTTATTGATTACTTTAAGGCGTACAAATGGAAAGCAGTGTTAGGAGAGGGGCTCTCGATTTAGCTTCAATCTGCCAGGCATAAAATGATCTCAGTGTGTTTGCTGGGAAGAATGAGCTCCCTCTGGGCACGCTGGGTAATTAGGTTAGTGGATAGTCAGTGTCAGGAAATTGAAAGACCATCCTAATCGGATTCTTTTGTTTCCAGGGGAATCAAAGGAATTTATATGAGTCACTGGGAAATCTCACACGACTCAATTCCACTTGACCATGTAGAGCCTGTTTGCTCTCCCTCGGAGCTCAAACAACTTTTAATACGGCCGTGTGAAGGCAGCGCTCAGGGTGTTTGTGATGTGGCCGTGTCCTCCAGGAGCTCGCTCAGATAATCCCACATATGTCCCGTTTGTATTCTAACGAGATACTTAGGCGTGTGCACTCCGGCAGAGACGTCACCCGGCCTTCTAAAAGGTGACAACTATCTCCAGAGTCCTTTGTCCAACTTCAGTCCAAAGGCACTCCAAACAGTATTAGAATTCAATCATTCAGCACCTTTTTATTGTACTCAAAAAACGTAAAAAAAAATGCTGAACTTTAAAATGTGTGTGATTTATTTCTGTAGGTGTTCGCCTGGACCGAGTGCGAGGAGGGCGACAGAAATACAAAAGGAGGTTGGACGCGGAGAACGGCACCTACCTTGGCCTCAATATCCCCCCTCCTGCTAAAAAACCATGTAAGTCAAAGTCAGATTTGATTTCACCACTTTGCTTTATAATGTTTCTCACACTGGGCTGTTTTCACCTTGCCTCACCTTCATCAGATTTATTCATCTACTGTACTTTGCATTTCTTGATTTAATCTTTTTGATCAAGTAACACTGTGATATATCTCCTCTCTCCCAGTGACAAAGATCGTGTCTCATCTCTTGGTGGTGGAGCCGGAGAAAATCTACGCCATGCCCGACCCCACCATGCCTGACGGAGACATCAAGGCTCTGACCACCCTGTGCGACCTGGCTGACCGTGAGCTGGTGGTCATCATCGGCTGGGCTAAACATATCCCAGGTAGACAGTCATACTACCCTTGTGTTCTATACCTCAGAATATGGCCCTATTAATATTAATGATAATGCATTGGTTTTATACAGTGCTTTTTTGGACACTCAAAGACGCTTCACATGTCATTATTCTTTCACTCTATACAAGGTGGTGATACACTATTATTGTAGCCACAGCTGCCCTGGGGCACACTGACTGAATGTCTGTACCAATGGATTTACAATTAACTGGTATGTGGTATAATGTATACTCCGGTGAAACTGGGAAAAAGTTCATTTATTTCTCTATTTCAACTACATGAGATAGCCCTACCCTGACCCAATTTTTATTTGTTATTTTTTACAAGCTACTACTAATAATAATAATAGTAATAATAATAGTACATTATTCTTATATACTGCTTTTTTGGACACTCAAAGACGCTTTACTCAATGGCAAATCATCTTTATTTGAATAGCGTATTTCACAGTCAAAGGTCACCAAATGCTTTAAAAGTACAGATATTTCAATGAAAAAAGATCAACTTCATAACAAAAAAGGCTTGATATATGAGTTTTTATTATGGATGTAGAATGTACTTGGAAGTAAATGTGGTGATGCTGTCTGCAATAACGAGCCTTTATTACTTTTGGGCCAGTTTTGGTGAGTCCAAGAATGTAGCGGTACTCCTTTTGTTGCAAAAAATGTTAAGGTAATGCATGTGTAATGTAGTGCTCTGAAAATATACAAGAGTTGGAGAGATTTTAATTATAAAGATGATACAACTTATTTTATAAAAGCCTAATCCTATACTATAATGATACAATAGTACATAAAATGGGATATATTGACAGATAGATAGATTGTTGCCCTTACTTTTATGTGAAAAGGGAATCTCCCCCAAAATTATACATGTGTGTTAATTTAGTCCAATCAAGGAGAATGATCCCAGTTTATCAGTAATATATTTTGTTTACTGCTCCGAGCCCCTGATTGATACAGTCTGGGATTACAGTGTGGTAGTTTGGTGCATAAACAGCCCCCTCACGTATTTATGCTCACACACACAGGATAATTAACATCTGCTGCTCTCATGCACCTGGGGGAGAAGCTCGTCCCATATTCTGAAATCTAATCAATAAGAGCATCTGAAGACTTTGATTTGACTGGCTGCGGCGGCGGCCCGGTCTGAGGTCCCGGCTCCGCCCCTATGTCAATGTATTCCAATTCAATCCCAGACTTAAAGAAAGCGATCCTCTTACTTACTTAAGGACACTACAAAGAGCCTGTGGGCAAAATTGATTTATTTAGAGAAACACTGACAGCTTTTCTTAGCTCCTGTTAACAAATTCTTCACTGAGACGTGTTATGTAAATGCTTTCAAAGCTCCGTTCGGCCACGATTTGCTGAAACAGACATTTTAGATCCAAGTAAATAAAGAGCGTGAAGACTGATTCAGCTCAAATGTATGCAGTCTATTGATCCAATTAAGTTTGGACAAAACGTTGGCGATTAATTTAATTACATTAGTTTTGGACTTTTTAATGCAATGGATTTTTAATTGCGACATTGATTAATATGTTAAATATTCATTAATCAATCAATGATGTAATCAGTCTGGAAAATGCATCTTGACACCAGTTCAAAACACACACAGTCTGGTTTGACTGTTTCAGGCTTTTTATTCTGCCAATGACAGTACTACTGCTGGATAAACCACAGCTACATTTGAAAAGAAAGTACACATAGGCCCCACTTGAATATAAGCCACAGATGTTCATGTTGGAACACTTAAAATCAAAGCTGATAGAAAACTGTTGTGAGAACGTAACGATCAAAGCAATCTGGTAAATCCATTTTGTCTATTTTGACAATAGACAATTTGCACTTCCACTTTTTAAAGTAGTGTCTTACAGTCCAGCATGTACTGTATATACATTTTACACTCCTTGAATGTTGCAGAAGCAGCTTTCTTCCATTATGCTCCTTGTAAATAGAACACTGCCTACTGACATTAGGTGTGCTCCATTGCTGAAATTAAGCTTTTTTTCTTTTTCTAAAAACCGTTCATCCTTTTTTAAACATTTTACAGTCAGCTGTGTTCCGCAAATCTTCGACAGTGCCGTGTCTGTTCCCGTTCCTTGTATATTGCCTTTGGCACCGTTGTCTTTTCCNTTGAAATATGAAATTCCTCCTGCGCGAGCAAAAGACTCAAAGAAATTTTGAATTTAAATAGTTCAAGTTGAGAGTATTTTTTTGGGAACTAACGACGTTTTAATGTGTACCTAAAAATATATACTTTGTGATTTGATGTGATGTCACACATTGAGCTGCAGTTCTTGTATGAAATGTGCTATACAAATACATGCTCTTCTTCCACAAAGCACAAGAAATGTTACTTAGGCCTTTAAGTTGATCAAAATTGAGATAATAAATTGTAATGCCAATTCCATCAAGATAATGACAAAACCAAAGTCAAAGTGTGCAGGTGAGGGCTCTCCTCCACAGGATTTCTGGGACACGGGAGAATGCTTTCCTGTTATTGACCTAATGTTGCAGCGTGTGAAGGTGCTGTCTCATCGCTCTGAGAAACAGCTGAAACATGGACAAAAAGAGCATCCCTGACCCAAATGCACACTTTCTGCTCTGACCTGTTTTCATCCCACAACATGAATGTGTGTTAGCTGCACTTTTCACAGCCTCACGTCTCACACACTCCGCTCAGAGCAGCAGAATCAACACATGAACCAGACTTTGCACTGACTTTAAGCTGCTGAAGTGACCGTCCATGGTGTATATCGGTGAAACTCATGGAGTTAGATTATGGTCAAGGTTCAACTGAAAATGTGAAACCAATATATGGATAGTTTTCTGGCAAAAACAGATAAGTGCGATCAGAAAAAGGATTTGAAATGTTTACAATGTCTACTACTTTACCAAGTAGTTTTTTGAAAAGCCAGATCTATTTTATTGCCATACAATTATTAGTTTTACCCCTTCATGAGCAAATTCTTTCACATATATGATATTTTTCTTACCGCAAATATCAAAATACATTGAAGTTGGACCCTAACCCTTGACAACTTTTTGACAAATTTTCAAAAGAAGATATCTGTTTTTTGATACCTCTTTTTTTCCTCAAATTTGATGATTATGGCTTACAGTCTATTCACAAAATAAATAAAAAATATTTGAGGTTTCCTAAAGCTTTGTGCCAGTTATCTACATTATTTTCATATTTATCATTCATACTCACTCATATAATAGTTTCACATTGTAAATTGAATCACAGAAGTCCATATTCAAAATTTCCGAGTTTCACTTGCATGTATAAAGGTTTCATAAAAAACGCATTTCACTTTATTTGACTTGAATGACATGTTTCTTCATCAGTTTTTGTTTTTTCAAAACTGGAGAATATTACATTATCTGGGCTTTGGACCGGCATTCTTTGGATTTCCCCAAATGCATTTCAAGTAATTATTTTGCATACGTCTGTTCCATCTCTGTGATATTAGTTAGTAACTGTTGGATTGTATGGATCGTCTGTATTATGCACCTCTGATCCATCTCCCATGTCTGCATATTGATCCACATTGATGTATTGGATGCAAAGCTAAACCCCTGTCCGACGTATTGAAGAGTTAAGAATCCTGGAAATGCTCTGGGGACATTTTACCTGAGGCCAGCGGGTCACGGTGTCACCCCGAAACGATTAAGACAAAAGGGGTCCCTACAGTTTAAGCGTCCCCTCCCACCATTACACCCATCGCCCGCTGCACAAATGGCCTTAACGATGAGGTAATAAGAGTCCTTACTGCTTATCGCTCCATTAATGCAAAAGTCCTTCAGACGTGAGAGCGGCGGAGGAACGAGAAGAGGCGAGTTTGTGTTTTGGTGGAAGATATCACATGTGAGCTCACGGACAGGACGGTAAACACTCATTCCGCAAAGTAAATAACACAAGTATTTACCGATATAGTTGTAGGATCCAATTCATTTTACTACTCTTTCTCTTCTCAGCTGTCTTTCGTCTCAATCCTGATCTTCTCCCCAGACTCCCCCTCTGCTGCTGCACTCCTACAGGCCCTCTAGTCTCATTATTACCTCTGTCTTTTTATTAGGCCCATTAGGGCTCTTAGGAGGCCTGTAATGATACTAAATGAATAGAGAGTGAACTGCTGTCTGTTTTAGACCCAGCTCTCAATGACAGCTTCAAGCTTCACTGGCAGCCACTCAGTCTCTTCATGCCTCTGGATAGGGATTCAATTACTTATCTGATTTGTACCTGCATGTACTGTACTCTCCACTCTGCCAGATGATTTTTTATTCTCCAAATACACAGGCCTTTTTCTTTAGGACTTTTAAAGCAAATATAACAAGATGCACCGCACATGTTTCCCATGTTTTTTGACTGGGAGCTTGTTTTGGGCTGGCGAACGCAGCTTTATGCGCCGCTATGCGCCTTGTGCGGTGTGTCCGGTCCTCGCTGATAACATGGTCGCATATCTAAAGGTTTTTCAATGCTTATTTACAATGACCACAAAGCAAAGTTGATGTCACTTTCTTTTCAGTAACAGCATTTCTTCAGTTCTTGTACAAGTCTGTAACAAGTTATTTGTTATATCTAAATTGTAATAGTTAAAATAAATTCTTACATTTAATTGAATCTTACCTGGACCAAAACATACTAAGAACAGGTTTAATGATTCCAGCAGAGAGGATAAAAGAAATAAAGTCTTTCTAATCAAACAACCAACTATATTACATCTAGTCTCTATGAAGAAGTTTTCGAGTGGCAGCGCTTCAACTTTGTTTTGGTAAAATGTATTCAAAAATCCCTTGTTTGACAGTTTATTTTTTTAAACTCGACCAGTTTAATGGAACCCCAAGTTGATGATAAACATTGACATCTTCTGTTCAGTAGCTGCTTGTAGAACAGCGCTTCTTCAGTTCTTGTTCAGGGATCGTCCTGAGGAATTGTTCTCTTAAAAAGTTGGAAATCTATCTGGGATTACGCTTTTATTACCAAATGGGAAACATATGTCATTCCTTTTTTACACATATTACAGTGAGTCGTGTTCAGCAAATCTTCGACAGTGCCGTGTCTGGTCCCATTCCTTGTATTGCCTTTGGCACCGTTGTCTTTTCCTTCAAAAATAAATGTTAAAATCTGAAGTTCCTCCTGCGTGCGCTCCGCTGTAGAAATGTACTGTAGCTTTGATGTATGGCTCAGTGCAGGTCATAGCACATTTCTGTAACAAATGTTTACTTTACTATTGGTTACATACATGTTGTAAAATTATTTTTCAGTTGGGGGCAGGTGCCTTTACAACTCTATGAGAAGGAAGCATTGTTTTGTCAAAGTCCAAATGTTTTCTTTATGTGACAGTGATTAGATTCTCAAACACGTTGTATTATTCAAATGTCTGAAAGTCCTTTTTACTGGCAACATCGTTTAGAATTTTTATGAGAAAGTTTAGAATTCATTATGAGAAAAAAAAATAGACCAAAGTTGATTATATACTGACAAAGAATACTTTTGTTTTTTCTTGATTGGTCCAGGATTTAGAGAAATTATCCCAAAACTACAACTAGAAATCTTGAGTTCACTGGAAAGATTTTTCAGCTGCCCATCCACCACAATTTTCTCTCTTTGGAACGTTGAATATTACTACATCGATCCATAATTACCGATAGTCTTTTCGATCACAGTACATGATTGAATTAGATTTTGATGCAGCTTACAGTATCTACATTTTGTTATCCCGTAGTCCTCCCATCCCCCGACTAAGCATGTACCGGATGTCCTCCATCAACTGTCTGTTTGTCAGATCTGAGGCTTGGATCGATGGCCCGTTCGCATTTGGTGGACTGATTACAATCTACTAATCAATGACACCCCCAGCCCTCCTTTCTCTCCACCTTATTCTCTCGCCCCCCTCGCCCCTCCATTTGCTTGATAAGAACTGTTGGAAAGGGCCTCTTTTAAGTCAAGCTGCCCTATTCCCATCCAAACAAGCGCAGATTTAAGTACGCACAGCCCCGGGTTCACAGCACTGGTCAATAGCTCCCAATCACGCAGCTATTATTCACCAGAGAGGCGCGATGGGCATTGTGCAGGTGAAGTCTTTTCAGGTGTCTGTCCGTTTGATGGCGACCGACCTCTCCGGGACGTCCGGGATGCGTCCAGGAGTTCACAAGGTTAAATACTAAACGGGTCGCCCCTTTGTGGTGTGTTGCTGTATGTTCATATGAAGGGTAAAGTTTGGATTCTTTTGTATTCTCTGTCTGAGTGAATGGAATCTCCTTCTTCTGGTTATATACATTATGGTGTCTGTGTGAATTATCCTGCACAACATTTCCGTTTGGCGTTGGGATTTTGGCAAGTTATTTAAAATTAGGTCTGTAATCGATTTGTTTAAAAAGTCGACTAATGTAGAAATCATTGAATAGTTTTTTGCACTATACCTGAATCAGCTCATACTATGAACAGGTTTTTATAATTTCATAAAAAAGTATTCAAAAGTCTTTCTAATCAACTGTGTTACAGTCTCTGTAAAGATTCGTATTGGTCAAATTGATTTAAAAAACTATTTTTGACAGATTCCATACACCAAAACAAAGTCATCGTTAATAACAGCCCTACTCAAAATAAGACTTAATG
Organism: Pomatoschistus microps; assembly: GCA_029875035.1. Taxonomy (NCBI): domain Eukaryota; kingdom Metazoa; phylum Chordata; class Actinopteri; order Gobiiformes; family Gobiidae; genus Pomatoschistus; species Pomatoschistus microps. Next base: position 11,725 of record JAPMNZ010912865.1, read on the forward strand.
TATTGCTTTTGTCTTTTTTCGAAGGGTTCAAAAGGAGCTGAACCAAATCTCGTTTGAGCCGTGTTCTGTTTCTCTGTACATCTAGATATAGATCTTTTAAGAGCTCACTCGATCAGTTTAATGGAACCACAACTATGCATATTTGCCATTTCAAAACATCACCTTTGACCATATGATCTCTGACCATTTCTCAGGACCAGTGTTGGCCTCGGCACTCCAGCTCTAGTCTAAACTACACCTCACACTAGAATTGTCTTAGAATATCCATATACATTGGACAGACCAGATGAAATACAACATGAATAATTCAAAATGCACACTGGGGTAGTCTTGCACAGCTTTACCAATGTGGTTTTACTGCAAATGGCAAATAAATTCTTGTATCTTGTTGTGATTAAAAATGCTTAATAAATCTGTATTGAAATGAATGCAACATCAGAGCAACAGTATTCCAATACCTGTGTGTGTTTGGTTTGTTTTTACACGTGACCTAACCTTTTCCGCCGCAGATTGTTTATCATAGCGGAGTTGCCGGGGCTCATGTTTCAAAGGCCTATCCACATGACAGATTTATATTCTTCCCTTAAGCCGGTGCATATGCAGTTGTCAGCCGGTGTTTCATGTGGGACTGTGGGGATTGTTCATGAGCTCATAAAACATGTGGAGGACCTGGGAGTGCCAATTACAGCACGTTGAAGCTAATGGGCTACGCTAATACCCAGTCAAGTGTTTACACAGCCAACGCACTGAACATTTTCCCCTCTTTTCTTTGTCTTGCGCAGGGTTCTCCACGTTGTCTTTGGCCGATCAGATGAGCCTCCTGCAGAGTGCCTGGATGGAGATCTTGGTCTTGAGTATCGTGTATCGCTCGCTCCAGTGCGACGAGGAAATAGTCTACGCTGAGGACTACATGGTGGACGAGGAGCAGGCCAGGATCTCCGGGCTGCTGGATCTACACGTGGCCATTTTGCCGCTGGTCAGACGTTACAAGAAGCTGCGCATGGAGAAGGAGGAGTTTGTTACGCTCAAAGCCATCGCGCTCGCAAACTCAGGTGCGTCAGATTGCGTTAACCTTGTATTGATTAAAAGCACAAAGTCATAAAGTCGCAAATAAACAAAGATCCCATATAGAACGTATATCACAGTGTTTGCGTAATGCATAAAAAGCCGATTCGGACATAAGCTTGCTGGAGCCAATTTCCTTATATGGGCATTTGTTACGGCGGGGTGACCTATGCGCCATAGCAAGGGTAGATGTAATGTGTTGCTAATATGGTTGCTAGGGTAAGCTGGAGTTTCCCCGCAAAGAGCTTGGTCAATCCTTATATGGCTCATATCTAGATTTACAAAGACAATTTTAAACCAGAAAATACAAGAATTATAGAGAGCGCTAAACCACAGATTTTTGGTGTGACTCAAACAGTTATGAGCTAGAGGTGTTTGTTTTTCAATGTAAGTCAAAAGGAGCCAGAGGGAGCAAAACTTTATGGGCACTTCCTTACAGAGCTAGCCGCTAGCAGGTTAGCATTGTCCGTCTGTTTACAGTCTCAGAATACTAGAACATACACAGTGCTTGATTCCCATAGACATTAGTCCAAGAACATTCCCTGGACTCTGTTCTTCACTAAACCTAGAAGTGTCCACGGTTTATCACTGAGATGTCGCTCTATCTTTAGCAATACTTCAAAGAAATATGTGTGTAAATATAACCTGGATTACAGCTGTTCACACCAATGGCATGGATCATTTAAAATACATTTTGCTTCAAATCATATACTTATACAGGGATAACGTTTTTTAAAAAACGGTTTACAAGTTACATTTAGCATTATGGTTTTTGAGTCAACATTTACTTATAGTGGTTTAGAATATGGCTTTTTTGAGGTTCTTGGTATATAAAGTAAACCAGAAAATCTATTATATCAAACACAATATATCCTTGGCAATCCGCAATATGTGTCAAGACTACTTCCTTACTTATGATCACTAATTAAACCTCGTATTTTTTCCAATTACCTGAGTTGTGCAGCTAGTTACCACAATCTGAAGTTTCTTGAATGCTTCCAGATCTCCTGGTTAAATCGCTGTCACAACAAACAATTAAAACCGTCGAGTGCGGGTTCATATCAGTTCGCCGATCTTATCCACACCAAATAAATTGCTGATAAAAAGGGGACAAAGGGGTCACGAGGAGGCACTTTTAATTTAACGTCGCCTCTACGAGCGCACGTGCATGTATTTTTTAATTCTCGTGTGTGCGCCGCCGCCCGTCGTCACCGCGTGCTCCCATTCTCTCCATCTCCATAACAGTAGCTGCCAGCGCGCCGCGGCAGACGTAGATATATTTAGCATTTCATTAGGAAAACACTGGCTGTCAATAAAATGTGTTAAGTGGAGTGGAATGAGCGTAGGGGAGCGCTGGGCCTCGTTTGTCCCAATGTGAAGATGCAGCAACCGTATCGACACTTTACTTTTCATGCGGCTGCGCTTGTCCCCCACTAATCAATGCCTGTTAGCGCTCTTTTCTCCTGCCTGACTGGAAAAAAAATGAAAAATGCTGAGCCCGAAGCTTTTGGTCCCCGGAGTGACAAACTCTCCACGGGACGGGGTAGGTAAGGGAGAAGTGTGAGAGAGAGAGAGACAGGGGGGTCAGCGGGGGGATTCTAGGGGGCAGATTTCGGCTCGTTTGAACACTGAAGTTCTGTGGGCAGGACAGCTGTGGAAATTCATGGCCATTGATTTTGTAATTAGCAGAGTATCGACGGGATTGACGCCCGGCTGCTGACGGATTACATGGAAATTGTTTCTTCAAAGTTAGTTTTAAGCTCGGGCCACACCGGCACTGGGAGACGCACACACACACACACACACACACACACACACACACACACACACACACACTGCCCAGCACAGATCAGATCAGTCTTAACATGAAGGATTCAAATCAGAGAGGAACACATGTGCAGGCCACGTAGCCTAGTTAATTTCCCAAGATAGAAACACAATTTACACAGAAGGCGACTGGTAAAAGAGACTTAATCAGTCAGTTAGGAACATAATTAGCCTTGTACTTTGCTTTTTTCTGCTTCATTTGCATACATCATACAGAGCACTTCAATCCACAACTTTCACAGCACTTTAAAGAGAGGATGAGGAGAGTGTTTCTACTGAACGTTAGGGATTCTTACTCAGTCAAGCATAGAAAAGACACACACACACTATCAGTTCATGTACAACACAACAATATACTCTCAAAAACTGACATGACTAGTATATTTCTGTGTTATTTTACTTTTAGTTTACTTGACGAGTGTGTAATAATGAATTTATTCATGTAGTATTTTGTAGTGTATATGTACTTATTCAAACTCTAGACTTACATTTTGTATAGCACCCTGCATATACAGGGCAACTCAATGTCCTTTACAAAATAAGAAGGGAAACATTCAAATTACAAGTAAAATTACATTACAGTACATTCATACATTTTCATATTGTTCACTAAAAATAACAGTTTTTGACCTGAATTTGAACATTGTCAAGTATGAGCTTGTCTTGCATTTTCCTACATAATATTTACTCTTTCTATAAAACCTGTTTTTTTTGTGTCTTTCCTGAAGACTTTCAGGTTTGATTTGAGCTGTACTTGCTGTCATTACATCCTGCTCAGTTATAACCTCTCACTGCCTGTTTCCCGTTGAGGACTAAACCACTAGTTGTCCGTGACGTGGCTGTCGTCTCACCCGTTCTCACTTGTAGACTTGCGCATGGAGCAGTTTTTAATAAGTCTCAACTGGTTTTATTTTAGAGCCTATACATAAGGGGGCCAACTGCTCTTTCTTATGGAAATGAAGGCCATCTGCCGCCATCATTCAGATGAACCATATCCAGTAATGCAGCCATCTGAATTCATTAGCAGAGGATGTATGTGCTCCATGATTCCAAAAGAAATGAATCTTTTGCCTGTCCGTATATTTATGTGGGCGCGTCTCTTCCTCCCTGTCCCTAGGGTCCAGGCCACGCATAGGCATTTATTTAAAGAGCGTCATTAACCACTAACAAGAGCAATGGGAAGCTGCAGGTTAGCAGAGATGGTTTATAAAGTGCTATGATAGGATTCTAACCTGCATGTTCCTTGTTGTTGCAGACTCCATGCACATAGAGAATATTGAGGCCGTCCAGAGGCTGCAGGACTCCCTCCATGAAGCCCTCCAGGATTTGCAGGCGTCCCAGCACCCAGAGGACCCTCGGCGGGCGGGCAAGTTGCTAATGACCCTGCCCCTGCTCCGGCAGACCGCTACCAAGGCTGTGCAGCACTTTTACAGCATCAAAATGCAGGGCAAAGTCCCCATGCACAAACTCTTCCTGGAGATGCTGGAGGCCAAGGCCTGACATGCACAGAGCGACAAGACTTTGACGGACAGCTGCATCGGCCAATCAGAGGCAAGAGACAGCAGAAAGTAACGGAGCTTGTGTGCCAATTCACAATGACAGCTTAAAGTTTGGCAAATTATTGAAAACATAAAGGGACTAAAGAAATATCAAGGGAAATGTGTGTGTACTGTATATAAAATGCTGTGTACAGAAATCCAGCGACTGTGGTCCTACTATAACTATTGGCCCTTCGCTCTATATCAGCTTGAATTTTCTTATCTTATGTCATCTCCAAAACAATATATGTTCAGTGTAAACATTTGGTAACCCTTGTTTCATGTTTTAACCGCAGTCTTGAAGCAATAGTCTCTACTGGTCATAATAGGTGTACTGTATATTGTGTGAAATTGCACTGAGGGAAGTGTGTCTGACATAATGATAGTTATGTTGGTCATCAGAAGTTCTCCTCTCGATATTTACCTCACCGTAGCTCCACTGACTCAGCGGCTGTGAACCTGGTGCTTACGGACGGGAAGGGGTCGCTTAGTGATCTTAGTTTGCACTGGAATCTATGAAGAACATGGCTATAATGAAGACTGGGAAGTACAGTACAAACTGTGGGATTGATTACTTTGCTCTAGAGGTCTGGACTTGTTCGGCAGATGCAGTCACAGCAAATCCTATTGAATGATTTAATTTGCCCCAAACTCCAATGCAATAACCTGCAATAAACGTAGCGACTGTGAAAAAGTCTGCCAGGGCAGCTCTTCTATTTACAATTCTACTTTTTGCCTTGTTTTAGAGAGAATTTCAACAAAAAAAATCATGTATTTTTACCCATAATGTTTCTTTTTCTCTCATATTATTTATCGCTATTTATAACTTTCGCGTATTTATTATTATTTATTTGGATTTGTACACAGTTGAACTCATTTAGTTCTTGTTTAGAATGACCTTTGATTTGTTTTAACTTGAAGAAAAAAAATGTATACTAACAATAGCAATGTATTTGTGTGATAACATGCACTGAAGTTTTGTGCTGCTATAAAAAAGTTGCCAAATCCTTTGAACAAAAACGGAAAAAAAACAAAATCCTGATGCTTGACTGAACTAAAACGTCGCAACTTGACCTCAATAGCGCGACGGCGGTATGTATAGGCGATAGAGTAATCTGCTTAGAGGCTGTCCCTTATGACCACTTGGAGGCCGCGAGAAGTGCCATTATCTGCTCTTCCAAACAATAACTAGTTCAATGTATCAAAACGGGCCCTATAGAGGCGGCCACACCTGTGCACTGGGTCTACGCTACTCCCGGGGGCTGAAATGTGAATCCGCAAACGTCACGAGTACAAGTCAATCTCGTTTTTCTCTCAAATTAGAAAGTGGTTAATTCATTATGAAACGTCTCTAATTTATCCAATTAATCCTAATAGTCTCCTAAGCTGAAATTCTCAATAGAAATGGAGCAATTAAAATTCTGCTTTGGTTGTTACCTCTGGGACGGAAATTGTCGAACTGGCAGCGAGGAGGTTTTTTTTTTTTTTTTTTTTNGTCTATAACACTCCACAAAGGCGATTTCACGGCTTCAGTAATAGTTTCGTAATGGAGCGGCTGTGCGGAAAAGGCAAATATGGCCACCTATGTTTTTATGCTGGTCACTGATGCATCATGCAGTCAAAGCACTGGGTATAGAATAGACGGTGTACTCTTAATTTCAGCAAAGACAGAAATGGGAGCATTGTTATAAACAATACAACAATGCAATAAGTGATACAGGAATAAGTAAAACAAAAAAAATGCTAAAATTTGGGTATATGTGTTTTGATTTGAGCACATTCTGACTGTCTTAGAGCAAGCTTAAAGAAGAATTGTCTCCCTTGAATGAGAAAAAACAGCAACATTTCTTGAAATAAGACAAAATGGCGCTATATGAATAAAGATTACTTACTTACTTTTGCTCGTTGGCAAATCTTGTTTTTCAGACAGAAGTCAGAATGTGCTCAAATTAATATAAAAAAACAACTCAATTCAAATGATTGTTATCGTAAAATGTTATCATTTTTTGCAGTGCATGACTCAACCAGACAATTGGGGCCAAAAACACGATACATATTTGTCAAAGGAAAAAGGCAGATGGTGGTAATTATTTGGCTGATGAATGTCGCTCTTCTCAGTATGCAACAAAAGCCAAACATTGTTTTTATCACAGCATCAACACGTGCAGCGTTCCTCCCGCAGGAATTCATCTGTGCTCAAAAAACGCTCATTATCAAAACTAATCTCGCCCGATATCCTTATATTTTTATCCGTTTTTGTGTGTCCTCATCGATTTTGCTTATTCCCACTCAGCAGGGCGCAGCAGCAGCCAACAACCCCCAATACCTCAATTTGTATTTTATTTTTTCCGCTTTTTTTTTTTTTGTAGTTCAAAATTACTCCGCGTTTGGAAGCGGGCCACGGCGGTCTCCGGGGAATAGTTGGCACAGAAATAAAGCGACATCACTGACTGGGTATTAAAAAAAATGTAGATGAACCTTTTTTTTTTTTTT
>JAPMNZ010912872.1:0-10421 GCA_029875035.1 Pomatoschistus microps
ATGATTTCAATGGTTTTGTAAAGTCCTCTGAGACGACTTCTGTTGTGATTTGGGGCTATACAAGAATAAATTGAATTGAATTGAATGGAATTGAATCCTGAAGCCTCTTCTTTGTTATCTTTGCTGTGTGCTTAGGGTCGTTGTCCTGCTGAAAGATGAACCGTCGCCCCAGTTTGAGGTCAAGAGCGCTCTGGAGCAGGTTTTCATCCAGGATGTCTCTGTACATTGCTGCATTCATCTTTCCCTCTATCTTGACTAGTTTCCCAGTTCCTGCCGCTGAAAAACATCCCCACAGCATGATGCTACCACCCCCATGCTTCACTGTAGGGAGGGTATTGGCTTGGTGATGAGCAGTGCCTGGTTTCTGCCAAACATGACGCCTGGCTTTCACGCCAAAGAGTTCAATCTTTGTCTCATCAGACCAGATATTTTTTTTACTCATGGTCTGAGAGTCCTTCAGGTGCCTTTTGGCAAACTCCAGGTGAGCTGCCATGTGCCTTTCACTAAGGAGCGGCTTCCGTCTGGCCACTTCACCATACAGGCCTGATTTGTGGATTGCTGCAGAGATGGTTGTCTTTCTGGAAGGTTCTCCTCTCGCCACAGAGGAACGCTGGTTCTTAGTCACCTTCCTGACTGAGGCCCTTCTCCCACGATCGCTCAGTTTAGATGGCCGGCCATTTTTAATACGTTTGCAAAAATCTTAAACAAAAATGATGTTGTCATTATGGGGTGTTGTGTGTAGAATTGTGAGAAAAAATGAATTGAATCCATTTTGGAATAAGGCTGTAACATAACAAAATGTGAAAAAATTGAAGCGCTGTGAATACTTTCCGGATGCACTGACATGCCTCAGTGACTATGGTCCTGTGGCCCTCACGTTTGTTTCCATGAAGTCTTTTGAGCAGCTCGTGTAGGACTTTGTTAAGAGCTGTGCACCCTGAGAGTGTTGACCCGCTCCAGTTTACAATCTCATTTGTTCTGAACTCTGTCTACTGTCACTTGGACAATAGTAAATCTGTTGCAAGAATGCTGTTCATTGATTATATCTCTGTTTTTAATTGCCTTGTCCCAGGTAAGCTGATTGAAAAGCTCATGTCTCTCGTTTTAAGTGTTGCCATGTCTAAGTGTTTTTTTTATCTTTTACAGATCTCAGAGAATGAAAATCAATGACTGTTTTTCAGATGTTGTTTCTGTGAGCACTGGATCTCCTCAGGGATGTATTTTGTGTCCTTTTCTTTTTACATTGTACACTCATGATTGTCTGTCTTCCTCAGACTCTAACCTGATCATTAAATATGCTGAGGACACCATCATCGGTCTCATCAGTAATAATGATGAATCCTCTCACAGAGCAGAGATCCAAAATGTGGTTCAGTGGAGTAAAGCTAACAACCTCCAGCTGAACGCTTCCAAAACATGTGACCTGGTCTTTGACTTTAGTTATAACAGTTCTCACTTTATCGATAACTCCCAGGTGCAGATTGTAGAGAGGTGTTAGTTTCTCGATTTAGCTCTGTCTAACGACCTGAAATGGGAAAAAAAATCTTATTGTGAGTGTATTTTTTCCTGCTGATTTTCAGGAAATGTACCACTATCTCTAAGATTCTGTTTAACTTTCATCGCTGCACCATTCAAAGTTTGCTTGTTGGTTCTGTGACTGTGGTTTGGTAACATCACAGACAAAGAAAGAAGAGCTCTGAACAAGGTGCTCCGCTCTGAAAGAAGACTGTGAGCTATGAGCTCCCTGTTCTGGAGGTTCTTTATGATTCCAGACTTTTAAACCAAGCTCTTAAAAAAATCAATGACTCCTCTGGCCACCCTGGAACAGCCATGCTCCAGCTTCTTCCCTCTGGCAGAAGATGTCGCTCGCTGAGAAGCAGGCCATCTTTCTTTTGCCAACATTTCTTTCCACGAGCTGTTATCAGTTAAAACAAAGCACTTTAATGATTGCATGTTTTGAAACTGTTTTTGTTGATCGACTTCAGAGTGACAATTGTTTTATTTCTATACTTTTAACCCTGTTTTTATTCATCTACTTGTCTGGTGCACACTGGATACTTTTTGCAAACGTATTCGAATGTGGTTTTACTGATAATGGCAAATAAAATGAATCTGAATCTGAAATGTGGCTTCAACCTTTCTATGACACATTTAGTGAATAACATTAACTTCCCTCTCTTCAGTCACTCAGTAAGAGGAGCAGTGTGGCTCTCTCCTCACTCCTGGAGGATAAAAACGTGTTCCTTGTCGTCCATGTTTGGACCGGGCTGCGTCCTAAAATGTTGTAGTGTGTTTGGCGTCCCCTCTCAGTCTTTGAATCAAGCAGCTGATCGTGCAGCAACCCACCTCCTCCCAGTCAACACTTCTTCCGTGGCGAATTGTCATGTTATTGGCTCAGATTTCTTTGACACCAGGGTCTAATCCAGGAGGTTTGCAAACTCATAATCTCTAATACATTCCCTCCAGCATTCACTATGCAATATTTATGCCGGGTCTAATTGCAATACATATATGAGTACAGCATGCATCTGCCGGATTACATTTTAAATATAGTCAGGCAAACATGCCAGTAAATAAAATTATATATACTGTATATTATTATAATTATAGAGCAACCTTTCTCTTTCTCTCTGCAGATTGAATTGTCTTTTTAAGTCTAAAGCCATGTTACATTGTTGTCAATTCATAACCAACAGTTTTGACACTTCCCCTTTCACAGCTACTACATGTTACAAGGACAACTTTTGTTGAATTAGCCCCAGAGTCTGGAGTAAATATGGAAAGTCAGTGTGAATATTTCTGAAGCTAAAACCTGGAGTCTTCCTGAAAATGTGTCTGTTTAGAACATAGCTGTACTTCTTCATTTTGTTTTCTTGTTTTATTTTTTATTGAGGAATTGTGCAACTTTGGGGCACATTTTTTCTATATAAAACAAAACAATCACAATAAATACAAAACGGTAAAATGCCAAAACCCATTGGGATTTTGGGTATTTTATGGGTCTTACCGAGCAGGTCTGTAGAAAGGCGTCCAGGGCAGTCTAGTGTGACAGAGGTCCCTGCTGGGGTCTGGGGCCAGCACACCCCTCCATCCCAGGCACGTGGACAGAACAGGGCTGAGGGAGGCAGGGTCAGCACAGTGATGTTTTTACACAAACACAGTATCTCCACAATCTACACTAACAAATACACTGACGAATTACAAATATATGAGCCACTAAGAGTTGTCATAGTAGTAGTATTCGGGGCTGTAGCAGCAATAGTAGGAGTAGTTGAAGTATTTAGGGGTGTAGTCATACTAATATAAGTAATTTGTTGTAATATGAAATCCTCAAAGGTACATTGGGGTCTGAACATGATTTTAAGTACTTAGTGCTGATAAAGTGAGGACTAAAGTGTGTTAGTGGGGGGGGGGGGATCTACTGAAAAGTGCTTAATAAGTAATGAAGTGATAATTTTCTGATAGTAGTGATCTGCTCAACACTGTTTAATGGAAAACATCTGATTAACTGAACTCGTTTGATTAAAAGTACTCAATTGATTAAACATACTAATTTGATGAACCTTGATGAATCTCTTTCTTAGTGGCAGAGAGAGAGAGCCTGCCTTCTGGATCTACTGAAGGCAACCTGGTGGAGGCGAGGACCGCTCCAGGAGACATGTGTGAGCTCACCTGTGGAGTTGAGGGTGGGGGTCTGTGGAGGAGGCCAGGACAGATTCAGGAGACATGAGTTCTGCTTTGGCTTCAGAGAACTTCCTCCCGTGGATACAGCCAGCGCCCACTGTGGATACAAGAGGACATGCCCTGATGACAGTAGTGCTGACTTCTCACTATTGATCTCAAACAAATTAATGGTATTTAAGGAATTTGTCCGGAGGTCCCTCATCTCTGATAAAATAAGCTTTCAATAGGGCAACTTTAGTTTTCTTTAAACCTGCCACAGTTGTTCACCTCTTCTCAGCTCACTTGCTGCGCTTCATTTTTGTCATTTTTATTATTTTTCGTTTTTATAATTTTGACCATTCATTTTCATTTGTCCTAATGATGAAAAAGTTTGGTATCTAAATTGTCACAAGATTCGGCTGCTGTGTTTACAACGCCTTGGAAAAAAGACTAGGTAAAAAGGTTGGTTAAAAGCTGAATCAAACTGCAGCGTGTCAGTGTGAATGGATTTGACAGGTGGAGAAGGTCTTGTGGTGGGCTCAAACCCATGACCTTCAGGCCCACGCTCTACCAACTGAGCCACTGTCACCTTTTCTTTGTTGTCATAGGGACATTTGTCCTCTCCATTTGACCCGTTCAGGGCATTCAGGGACCAGATGTTGAGGCGCTTCAGGACTGAAGATGGAGGATTTGATCTATCTGGGGGAAACAAGAGCACCTGGGAGAAAGCCACCCTGACATGGGGAGAGAAACTCCTCATGGAGTACGAGGCAGACTTGGAAAAAGGAAAGAAAAATAATTTCTAACATTTCACTGCATTTCTCAGAGTGCACAAAATGGCCCTAGCAAATGTGCAAATGATACTGAGAGCTCACACTGACATACACAAAGTGAAAGTAGCTGTTTTAATACACGCTCCAACGCAGTGTTTCGAAGCAGTTTGCTTCGGGGAGAGCGACACACTCCGGAGCCTCATTGTTTGCCCATCACTAAAAATTAACATTGCGGCGGATCGAAAAATGTTACCACCCACTGAGCCACTGTTGGAGGGTAGCGTAAACGTCAATAGTGGAGCATTGGCCTTTGAGCCTGAAGACCGTGGGTTCGAGCCCACCACGAGACCTTCTCCACCAACTCCCGCTGATGTCTGCTGTCAATGTGTCCTTGGGCAAGACACTTAACCCCACTTTGCCTAAAGCCATGCTGAAAGATCAAGACATTGCCGTCACTGACAGAGCAGCCATCCTCCTGTAGACTCACCACCTGGAGGAGCATCAGTGAGGGGCTGGTGCTCTGTGAATTGAGTGGAGCTCTGACTGCAACCCAGCAATGGATTGAGGGGAAGAAGGTGGATGGATCAACGTTACTAAATTGTCCATTTACTTTTCGGTTTTACTTAAAGTAGTGCTGTTTCAATCTGAAGAGACCAAGACAGACAAATTAATGCATGAAAAAGATGTATTTGTTTGGCGCATTGACCCCGGCAGTGACACTTGCAGAGGGGAGATCATTTGCTGCTGAAGATGATCTAAGATCCCCCGGGGTCAAGCACTGGTGGTGGCTAGAAGCATAGTGTGAATGAGGCGTAGGCGGAGCAGGAGCAGGAGCCAGAGCAGGAGCTTGAGGAGGCGCTATAGAGGCGGTGGGTGTTGAGAGCTTCAGGAAGCGCTGTTTATCAGGAGGTGGCTGCTTTTAAACTGCCCACTTTGCTGTCAGTGAGTTGGCAAGAGGCTGGCCGGGCTGAGTGATTGGCAGAGGCTCGAGGCTGGCAGAGCAGTTTGATTGGCTGGCCCTGGACGGGTGAGCGCTGTGGCACGGTCGTCTCAGTCTGCTTCAGCTTCATTTGTGTAACGCATCACACCAAACACTGTTGGCCACTTAACAGCAGCATGAAGTACAAAGAATATCCAGAACACAAAACATTCTACAACATTTGTCACACTCATGGACATTGGTCATCTCCCCATTTGGAACAAACCAATGTGTGATACATTTTTTGAACTGTTTGATTCTCTGACCTGTGTTGGCGATTTTAACAGTTTAAAAAAGAAAGATCCAGTGGGCGCACACAGCGGGCATGTGGAGCGAGGAGGTGTGTGGCAGTTAAGCAGCCGTACATATGATGTCACTCCAATCATTGAAGTAAATGACGTCATACATACGACCACCAGGCTACCACCACTTGTGAGCACAGGCCGACTGGGTCAAAGGATACTTCTTAGTCACAGTTTATCTTCCCAATATATCAACAAACCATCAAAATACCTCAAAAACATTCGAAAGCAATTTGTGTAAGCTTGGGCTGTGAAAAATACATGGTACGACAAATACTTCTTACCTAACAACACAATTGTTGATTTGACCATTAAAGCTGGGGTACCTAACTTTTTTGTTCCTAATACATGAAGTCAAATACATGATGATAGTGTTCAGCAAATCAAACATATGTGTTTTGCATACTTGTCTGTTTATCTCTTGTTCACATTTATGTCTGAATAATCTGATTAACTGGTGATAGAAACAAACTTTTTCAGATCAAAAAATACAACACTTGGTTCCATTGTTTGTGTTTATTTAACCCAGACAAACATTGTTGTCATTGAAAAAAAATCCCTCCATTCCGCACTGTATAAGATCAGGATCAAACCATCATCAGCCAAAGGGTGGAGCTGTTGTGATAATCATGCTCTTGAGATTTTTGTTTTCTCAGTTAGTAGAATACTTAAGGAATATAGGTTTGTAAGACCAAGCTACAAAGCTCATGCCACATCACTGAGGTCCAAATATGTTTTAATGCTTGATGAAAATATAATTCTTTCCTAAATCTCTCCTGGCATATTACAAAACGTGTACGGTTCGACAAACAATTTTTCAGTAACTAATCTATTTGACAACTATTTCAATAATTCAATACAAAGAATAAATTAGTCATGTTCATCCCAATGAGAAACACAATTGAAACTGAAAGGACATAGTATTAAACTCCTTCATGACTGGTAAAGTGCTCTATGTTGAATCACAAAGAGGTTAACTGTTGTACTGTTGTATAGTGCACTGTGTAGATTCTGTAGACTGTCTTTAATGCCTCCTTCACCCTCAACTGTTTTAATGCCCCCACATATTCCTACACATCCACTTCTTCTTGGTGCACCAAACATAGCTGTGTTTGTTTGGAAAGAGGTACATTTTCCCCTGTTCCTTTTGTCTGTATCAATAACGCATTGACGGAATATCCTGGAATCCCTGGACTTGTGGATTGGTCCCTGGTCTGCTGTTGGGGAGTTGGTTCTGTGGCGGCCCTCGACACGACTGCTGTGATGTCAGGCCTAACCAAATTAATTGATTTCATTTTTGTTTTAATCTGTCTGGCTGTTATGAGCTTCTCTTCCCTAACCGATTTGTTCAGGGAATCCCTGTAATTGTTTTTGGGGATTTTGGTCAATTATCTCACTTGTGTGCTTTACATTTAATGCTTCAAGTTAGTATTTCACTAATCCTAATCTTTTCACTAACCATTATTTATGGTAATTCTTCTATTTCTTCTTTATGTCCTGTGCGTTTGAGCTATTTATGTCCCCAAATACGTTCATTGATCTCCCCTCAGTCCTCTGTCACCAACATCATGCCCCTTCCCCAGGTTTTACATATACTTTGTTTGGCAATTTTATTTTGTGGAGGATTGTCGGCCTGGCATGGTCATTTTTGCTTGAAGGAAAAATATAATTGCTTTGCAACTTTGTCTGCGGAGATCATGTTTCCCTGAGGGAAGGGGCGGGCAGAAGGAGACTGAAAGACGAGAGAGGTGACTCGGTTCTCCAATAACATAGTTTTAACCGAGTAATGAACAATATATTTAATAAGGAGTCACAGGGTGATAGATTATTACATTAGAGAGCTACAATCTCAAATCTTTCTAGTGCCACAGACCGGTTCAATGTCCAACAATATTTTTTATGAACCAGCTAAATTTTATTTCCAAGAGTATTGAATAACCTTTTATCATGCTGTTACTGTGTAGCATATCTTCCTCACACACATCTGCCATGCCCACGGCCGGGCAGCACATCACTCTGGCCTTTAACGTGATCCATGTGCAGGACAGCATGTTCAGAGTTCAGTTCAGATGAGAGCACTGACCCTGGACACCATGGTCTCCAGCACAGCATTAGGATCAGTGTGATCAGTGTGTTACATGAACATGAAGTCAGTAGAGATGCCCACTTTGTGAAGCACATCCCCCAACCATTCAATGAACTGGAGTCATTTGTAAGAACACTGTTGGAGTGAGCTGACTCTGTTCTACACAATCAATTTAATAAACACACAATTGTATTCAGACCTTTTGACCATTTCTTATTTTAATGAGAAAAGTCAAAATAACTGTATGTGAGTACACCCGTGACCCTTGTCTTTCTGTGTTGAGTTTGCATGTTTCTCCTTGTGTCTAAAGAGGCACCTCAAAGCACTCCCACTACCTAAAACATTCTGAGAAGTACTGAGAACGTCATCATCTTTGGCAACAGTAGTAGTTTATAACCACCGTGTATGGACGTGCAGCGTTGATTAGTGCACAAAAAAGTCTGATATAAAACCAATGTATTTTTATACCACAAAAGATACATCATGTTAATTTCGAGCAGCATGCATTTTCGGTGCATCCCCTCCATATGACCCGCATGCCTTTGATTTGGGTTTATCAGTGGATGGGCACGACCGTCGCTCTTGGGAAACAAGTTTTCTTCTGTGTCACAGTTACAACAAGGCCTGCCTGGGCAAAGCAATTGATCATACACACTATTGCTTTGTTTCCCCTTAAACCAAACTGTACACTGTTGGAATGCACAAGCACTCTGCCCCTTCACTGTCAATGGCTCCTTATAGACAGTAATAATATAGGATTGTTGCATCTTTGTCGGTAAGTGTGTTAGTCGAGCAGAGAACAAAAGACAGCACATGTGAGGTACATACACATGTTACAGCATGGATTTACTGAAGGAGGTGAGCGTTATGTGCAGATTCACTTTAATGTGTTTGATGGAAGATTTACTTGGCTCCAGGCAGCTTACACACACACACACACACACACACACACACACACACTAGCCCAGCCAATCATACATACACACTTACACACGCACACACGCACACACACATTGATGGCAGCATCAGAGGGAAAACATGGTTCAGCCAGAGGCATTGTGTAACTGTGCAACTAATACATTATATAGCATCAGACATCAGACAGCCACTGGACAGCACTCCACTGCACGACTCAAGTCACATGGAGACACTAAACAACCTTCCCCAAACGGCAGAGCACTTATGTCCTGTCTACGAAAGAATGAATAAGTGAATTGACTCCACAAAACAGTTAGAGATATCCAGTAAAACTGAGCTGTAATGTCAAATAAC
This sequence comes from Pomatoschistus microps, assembly GCA_029875035.1. Classification (NCBI taxonomy): domain Eukaryota; kingdom Metazoa; phylum Chordata; class Actinopteri; order Gobiiformes; family Gobiidae; genus Pomatoschistus; species Pomatoschistus microps. The sequence goes on from JAPMNZ010912872.1 coordinate 9,076, forward strand.
ATTAACTTTGGGCATTTATCTTTTAAAATTCCTCAGTGAAAATCTCACTTTAAAGGGGACATAAACACAGAGTCTTCTGATGCATGCATCATACTCAACATATCGTGTCAATCGTTAGGATACAGCCCTTAGGCAGAGTGCTATTTACCGCTCTTGTTTTAGGATGCAGACGTAAAGCAGAGTGGAGGGGTAGGTTCTTCCTCAGAGGGCACAGAGAGGACAAGGAGAGGGAGCACACCACAACAAATAAGGAGGAGAATCTCGCAAACAATAAAAGATATGGCATTCCTTTATTCATCCCTCAGAGGGTAAATTTGTTAAATTAATGAAAAAGAACTAAGATTTGTGAAATCAAAAGGTAGTTATTTATTGTTTGTGTTCACTTTGGACCTGCAACCATGAGAGCAGGAATACAGTTAAATTAATTTAAAACACCAATATGTTTTAAATGTAAAAATGAGGTTGTGTTGTGAGAGCTATTTATTTAACAAAATATAACATTTATTTTCAATATCCATTCAATTATAGTAAGCATTTTCTACTATTATTATCAATAGTATGTAACTGTTCAGGTATCATATATTTGGATACCGTACAATAAAAAAAATTGGTTGAAATCTGCTGCCAGCTGTTGTTATTCTACAGTGAAATTATTGACAGTGAATCTGCTGCTGACACTGCAGCAACGTTATTCACTTCAGAGGTAGACACGGGCTATTTAACATGCTGTGTTCCAGGAGCGGCCTCCCGGAGCTCAAACCTCTGCGGAATGGACCGCACAGAAGCTTATGCCATTAGACTAGTCGAGTCTACTATTCTTGGTTTTATTTATTACATTTTGTACAGTAAATATTAATCTAAAGATTGGCAACATACAAGTAAGCACGCGCATGCAGCGCCTCCCCCCCTTTGAGTAATTTTATAAAATGCACAAAGAAATGGTGACATCTAACATTGAAAAATAAATCTTTACCTTTGAAAGCTTGAAATATCCAACAATATCATCATCATTTCCCAAAAGTTGAGATGAGTTGAATGATAAAAAGGGGATGTAGCCGTTTCATATTTAGGATCTAGTTAAGTTTTTTATGATAGATGCCTGTAAATATTTCCAAGAGAACCGTCTTCTTCCCACAAAACCAATTTGAAAATGGGCCTCTTTGTGCTTAACTGAGGGGGGCGCTAGTCTGACCAACACAGTAACTTGTTAACAGTAGAGAGGAGATAACCTCTAACAACAACACCATCTCAGTAAAGCCACGCACACACCGCAGCAGGCCATGCACCGCAGCAGGCCACGCACACACCGCAGCAGGCCATGCACCGCAGCAGGCCACGCACACACC
>JAPMNZ010912877.1:0-10325 GCA_029875035.1 Pomatoschistus microps
AAATCTGGCGGAAGCCAGAAGAAGAAGAAGAAGAAGAAACAGTAGGAGAGCATATAGTGGCTGCATAGTATATGCAGCCACTCAATAACAAAACATGTTGAGGATTGTTACAGAGGAAAACAACTTTTTAAACTTATTTTCTAAATCTTTCAAACTTTTAGCAATTTAACTGTTCATATATATTCATTCCTTTGTCCCTATTTTCAGTGTAGTAGTCCAGCTAAATTGAACCAGACAAACCAGTGTGAACGCTCCCCTAGCCCGTATGGATACCTATTTAGGAATAAAGAAGTTGAATAATGCCTGTCCAAGGGTTGAAAAAGTACAGACGGGCCACACCATGAGCAAACAGTGCAAACTGCTTCAGACGCCATTGATGAAGTGTTAATCTTTAACACAGAATTCTGCCTGAGATGAGTCATTGTTATTGCCATACAGGAATATATTTTCGCTTGGATGTTTTGCAGGAGACAGGCCTATCGTGGCATGAGGGATGAGTGTCTCTGTGATCGTGAGGAGGAGGAGGGAGCTGCGTAGGTGTTGCACATTGACAGCTGCTCTGTGAATATCGTCCCAACTCAGAAGAATCTCACAATTCAGCACCCCGCCCCTGAGGATCTGAGTAAGTCACATCTGTCACCCCAAAAAGTCCCATACTCCTTGGTGCCACCCGTCACATCCCGCTCTTCTTAAACTTGATACGTTTGAGATAAATGCCATGTCCCAGGACTCTATGTTTATAATCCTGCAGCTTTTCCTGACCCAGCCCCCTCTTTCATTTCTACCTCTCGCTCCTGTCATTTTGTCTGCCCTGCTCTACCTGAGATTTCCTTTGGTGTCACTCCACCCATTTCATGTTCCTCCTCCAAGTGTATTTATTCATATCATTCAGGAGCCCACATCACATTCAAAACATTTAGACCAATACAATAATTCAATGTGTGGAAATGTTTTTCACATAAAACTGTACCTCAATGAGGTTACCAGCAGCTATAATTTATCTTTGATTAATCCAGTACGTTTTTACACCGTTAAGTGAATATTAATTTGATATTTTAGATATAAATATTATTCATAGATTCACCAAATAAGATATACACTTTGTACAGTTTCCCATATTTTTTATGAAGAAATCAGGAAAAAGGAATTGTAATCATATGATTGTTGTCATTGATTTGATTGTTCCAATAATCCTTAATAATATTTTAATAAATAATGCTTTAATTATAATACACTATATATATATATATATATTAAGAAGAAATATAGGAATATTTTGAGAGAGACACTAAATAACTTGTTTTTTAAATGAATATTGTATGGGTTGAGTAAATTTTTTTTATTGGCTTACAACTTTTGACACTTAAAATCCAAGAAAATTCATTTCATTTGCTTGTATATTTTATCAACATGAAATCAAACTGCCTCTTAATACAATGAAAACGTGCCAAATCATCTTAAAAGCTCACTACCAGGTGCCGCACTTCTTCCTGCAGTAATCGCACTCACCTTCAGGGGCGTCCTCTGAAAACATGCTGTCCCGCGCCGTCAGACCTTCTCCCTCGTCATCAAGTGAAAATGGTGCGAGGCGAGAGGAGCCGCTGTGGCCCAGAACCTCCGCTCCCTTGTGCCGCTGCGCCACCCGTGAGGATGCGTAACAGTAAACCTATTGTAGCACGGTCCCTTTATGAAGCCGGGCTCTTGTGGGTGACCCCGCGCCCATGCTGCCTGCCCCGTGCACTGGGGTCATGAGTGGGTGTGAGCACAAGCTCCGCTCTCTCTCTCTCTGCCTGATAGTGACTGACAGAAACAACTGCCGGCTGTGGGCTGCGAGACCTCCACCATGTTACAGACACACGCTCTGCAAACACGCTGTACATCTGGAGTCATTACAGGGATTTGATTTAGGAAAATTCATGTTCGTTTGACGTCTACTGAGTAATTATGTGAGGAGAGTCATGCTCTTTGTGTTTGGTTGCACACATCATACACAGTGCTTAATTAGCTCTGTCATTCACACTTGCCACATTATAATTGGAACAACTCAACTTTATTTATAGAGGGCTTTAACACTAGAACTGTGATGTTATTAATCAGTTTTTGTGTCTTTTTGCTCTTCATAAATTTGTGACATTTTGTTTCTAAATGTAGTTTTTTTATATCATTATTTTCCTGAAATTATCTTTTATTTTTTAAATGTGAGGAGTTATACTAAAAACTTAACTAAAACTAAAATTCAAATGTGTTTTTGGTTGCTTTCTTTACATGGCAATCAAATCCCTGTTTTCAAAGTGCCAACTAGTCCTGGACTAGTTCTGATCCTGGACTAGTTCTGATCCTGGACTGGTTCTGGTTCTTGGTTTTTGTCTACTGTTTTGTATTAGCCTTTCAACAAAAGCTATTGCTTGCTGTATTTCAAGCTACCAGTGTTAGTACTTATCAAAACTGAGTGAAGGTAAACACCATATAAATGACTTACTTTTGATATATCTGGGGGGAAAGATTTTGGGGGAATTGACTTAAAAACAAGATTCTGCCAGTCAACTAAACCATGAGACCAAACCAAGTCCACATCACAACTAAAATTGCACACTTTGAGTAACTGACGACCTCTTTTGAAATAGTAATTAACAGTAATTATAAAAAAGATACATCTTATAATTAAACACCCACACATTTAAATGTTTAGTGTGATCTTTTCTGATTTACTCCATTGTACATTTCAACTCCACATGATGCAAGTTAGAGCAATCTTGGCATAACCACTCAAATAAATCATGTTAATCCGACTGATTTTCTTTACAATCTAGAGACATATAATTTATCACCAGTGCTTAACAGGGACCAGGATTTAATTGAACTGGCGCTAGTGGGTGTAAAAACGGCTGCACCCCCCAAGTTTATTCAAGTTCAATTACTTCCTGTAGAAATTTCAGGCCGAGGAGAGGAGTGTCGCTGTCGTCATCCAACCTCCTTCTAATAACGGAATGGCAGGAATTCAGGTAAACAGTAAGATTGAAACTCAATAACGGAGCAGGATATGGACTTCAAACTCCTTACGGTGGCGGCCATACTCCTGCATTTGCTTTTTTCACTTATAACCTATAGATTCTCAATGATAGTTCAGCCGGCAAGTCAAGATGTTTATATTAATAACATGTATCTGTTGTTTCAATGACCTGCTGTTTATTTCCTTTAAAACAAACCAAATATGTTACTTATTTCTGTTACTGCTTGGCGTGTATATCAGTTTCATTTGTTGGTTGTATGGGATTGTTTACCATGACTTTGGCCAAAACACTTTTAAAACAGTTGAACATTATGACTTTTACTTTTATGATACCTACAACCACATATATATTGCTCTGTCGAAGTCAATCCATAAAAAACTTTTTAAATCAGTAACATATATAGTTTAATACTAACCAGTATGTGAGAGCACTTTTGTCCATGTGTGTGTGAAGTCATCTGAACACATTGTGAGGTCTTAAAGAAACATGCCATTTTTATAGAATGGAACATATTGCATTGGTTTTATTCCACTAATGATATTAACATCAGTAGTAAATCTATTAAAGTAATCTTTGCTGCTTGCATGCTGTATAAAAGTATGACAAGTGGCAGTACTGTATATTAAGCAATTGCATTAAGATCAGATATTACGGATGCCATGCTTCTAAAAAAAAAAGTTTCTAAAAGTTTTCTGCTATAAATAATGTTGAAATGTGCCATGGAATGCAAAAGGCTTTTAGACAAAATGACAAACACACTGATGAGCTAAAGCGTCTCTGCAAAGACGCTGTGACAAGAGGGATTATGTGCAAATCTGTACTCCCTATTTCAGCCAGCGACATCACAAGCCCCGTTCACTAATTTATTTTTATTTACGAGGTATGCACAAATGTGTTGTACTTGTACAAGTTGCACATCGTTGTAGTGACAATGTGGTAAAAGATATTACGGCCTGAGAAAAGTGAAAAGTGTTTCTGATAAGGATCTAAAGCTGACATTAGGAATGAGGCTAATGGGGCATCACTGATAACAGCTTTGCCTGGACGTGTTATTTCTGTGGAGCTATTCACTTATCACTGTCCACATTTCAGCTTCAATTACTTTATTGTGCTCTGGCTATAAAATAACATTGTTTTGACTTATGTTTAACAAAGCATATTTTTTATCAATACTCCAATCATATTCTTGAGCCATTCTTTTCAGTGCATGAAAATACTTGCAAAAATGAAAACTTTATTGAATTGGCTTCAAATCGATCATTAGTCACCTGAACAGCACATTGATGTGTTCCCTCTGGAAGGAATGTGGACTGCAATGATTTTATTGCTGCATGCTATTATGAACAAAAATATTATAATGTTTTGGCACTTTCACACAAAACGCTATGACATTGATGAAAAAATAGCATCGCAAAAATATCATTTTATATTATTGTTTTAAAGATTTAGCAACAATTGAATAGTTAATTTGCTAAAAACAGATAAAACGTTTTTTTTTGTTTTTTTTTACCAAGTAGTTTGAAAAGCCAGATCTATTAAAGTGCCATACAAGAACAGTTTCATAATTCTAGAGGACAAATTTGACAATTTTAAAGAATGGAAATATCTGTTTATGCAAATAAGATTAAAATATCTTCAATTTAAATACATTTTTCTGACATAATTTAAGGCCATATTCAAAGTTTTGATGCGTTATATCCCTCTTATAAGCAATGATGTGCCTTTGTTCTAAATAACGGCTGCAGCAAACAGTGATTTGACTGTTGACTTTTAAAAGATGCTAAGTGGTGGCACACACTCTCACTTCTCAGCGAGTGAGAGTGTGTGCTGGGTTCGAATCCCCTTCTGTCCGACTCAGGGTCTTTCTTTTGGTTGCTCCGGTTTCCTTTTCCACTCCGGTAGTCCTGACCAAGCCGAGCCTCAACATCTGGAGATGGGTCCCCGGTTGTTGTACTACGGCTCCCAACAGAGACCCTATTGGCATTGCAGGATGGGTCAAATGCAGAGGACAAAGTTTCCTATGGGGATAAATAAAGTGTACATTAACCAGTATAAAATGTGCATTTATTAAAATAAAGTGTACACTTAACTTGTAATGTTATCTGCAATACGTTTTTGGTGGAATAATAACAAAGAGGACAGCAAAACAACTGCAAGCTTTAGGCAGTATAATCACTGCAGACATTGAACTTTATAGCATTAAGGATCAGGCTCAGTCCGTATCTATAGTCACCATATGTTGAATACTTGAGGTTAATCACGCTAAATGAACGACACTGGATACTGCTTCCTCTTAATGTCTGTGCCCCAGGCCTGACCTTGGGCTCCTCCGGGATCATTGCCATGTGTCCCTTCAGCTGTGGAGAATTAAATCACATCCAGCCAATAGCAAAGCAGAGAGCGATGACCGACCGCCTCAAAGGGACTGCCCCATGTTACGAGCAGAGGTGAACATTTTTAATCAGCAACTGCTTCCGAATTAAATAAAATAAACCTCCTCCCTTGTCCTTTTCATTGAGATTTTATGAGACAGTGTATAGCTTCAGGTTTTGGGGACGTGACATTTAAGATGGTTTTTTAATACCATTCAGTACAATGAAAAGGAAGGACAAGGAAGGATGTTTATTCATTCTGATTAAAACCGAGGTACCTAATTTCCATTAAACAAATAACAATGTAATATAATCCATCAAACAATAGTAAATTTTGCTCCGAACATTTTTCTTCTACCACTTCTTTTCACATGCATGTATTTTTGGCTTCTGTCACATCAGTTATTTCAGCCAATCAGCTCACTTTTTGTGGTTTGATTTGGTCACAACATTTGTATTATTATTTATGAAAAACTAAGGTAATATCAATCCTCTGCTCTTAATTATGAACATTATCTGAACGTGGCTTGTATGCAATGTTCTGGAGTTTGCATTTCCTTCCCTGGGTCGCTGGACGCTGTACCAGGGCAACAACTCCTCCTGATAGGAGCAATGAAGGATTGGTCAAATGCAGAGGACAGTTTTCCCTATGAGAATAAAAAAAACTGAACTAAATTACCTTAGCAATTTGTCACTAGATTAATTTAGTAACAAACAAACCTAGAAATTATTGAAATTATTTTACTGTGATATTTCTTTTGTTGAGGGGAAAATAGATTATTAAAAAATCTTTCCAATAGCAGAATTTGTGGTGTTTAAATGTATTCATTAATCCTATGGGATGTGAATGGAAAGATTAAATTGGAGGTGGTTGATTACAGGAAGAAGTTCCGATCACACACTCATTCATTCATTCACATTCCAACCTCTTTTCTGCCGCCCACCACGGTGGGGTCATGGGCCTGGCTTACCTGTTGACTTGAATGCAAACACAGTTTAAAATGTATACAATAACATGTCTTTACTTATATGCCAATAGAACAAGTACATTTGAATCAAGAGCTGCATTTCCATTGAACAACTGCACAAAACCTTTCTGATACATTTCATATCTTAAAAAATCAGTAAGTGCAATATTTTTCAGTGTATGTTGAATGCCTTGCCTTAAACCAGACAGGTACATATCAACTAGTCTGTAAGGTAAGAACATATGTCAGTATGTAAAAACGGTGAACTATTCCTTTAAGTGTGCAATGCATTGAATTGAATGAGTAGACCTAGCCTATATTCTATTCATGCCGCGACCAGTAAAATAATACTTATATACACTAAAAGACCAAACAGATCACTATGAAGCTGAAATGTAGTTGTGGTGAATGACATGTGTGTGTTTATCCTTGATGGGGGGATCTCAGAGTATTCCTGGAGCCTATGGACCGGATACATGCTGCGTATTAAAGGGGTGACTGCGAGTGTGACTGTCTAATCTGGCTCCCCTGTCCTGTTTTTGATCCTCCAACTGGTAAAGAAATACAGGCCTGGTGCCCTTATGTCTCTGCCACAGCTGCGATAAGTCGGGGCTTAAGAGGGGAGATCTGGTTTAAGAGTGAAACTACAAAGAGTGTGCGTATGTGCCAGAAATAGAGCTGGAGAACAGACCAGAGGCATGACGAACATATGTAGCACTTGTTACTCATTTGATATGTCATAACCTACATAGAGGCAGAGGCGAACCACTAAACAAATTTGAGAAATCCCTCACTTTGCATTGGGCGCTTTTCACAGATAGTGCCCTCCAGTGTTGCAGGAAATAATTACAGCACAATTACATGTAATGATACAAATCTTTAACCCTCTAGGACAGGCAAACTGGTGCAGGTGTGGGGCATTCGAAGAATTTAGTTTTGAATGTATTTTAGTGTTTATTTGTTTATCTAAGGTAATATAATTGTAACTAAGGTATAATCTTTAAGCAATTACCAAACCAACACAGTGTATCGCAATCATCTTCGTGTGTCTGTTTGTCTGTACGCAGAATCAATTGCACAAAAACGACTGGACGTTTTAAGATGGAATTTGGTGTGTAGATCGGATTTGATGAGAGGAAGACCCCATTCAAATTTAAGAGTGATCCATAGTGTTGGCGGGGTATGAGCTCTCCAAGTGCACGTTCTAGTTATTTTATAGTGGATGTATCTTAACCTAAACAGCAAAATCCCACTGAGATTACAGAATCTCTTTTTAGGGGAGTCCTGGCCCCAGACAGGGGGCTGGAGTGGGGTAGGGGAGAGTGTTACAGGGGATGTTTTTATTTGTAGGGGAAACTATTCATGCATAATATCACATGAAAAGCTGTTGCAAATCGTTTTATAGCAAGGAGCTTGAAATATTGTCCCCAGATCACCATTTTTGACTGTATTTCTGATGGTGACTAAGCAAATACTTCACCCCAACTGAGCTTCTGAACCCAGCACACTTTCTGTACACTGACCTGGCTTCACACAAACGTTTACGTTTTTTGTTCCAGGGCTCCTTGTTTGTTTCATTTAAAAATAAACTTTTGGGACCTAAAGGGTTTATTGTGTCACACTCACAATTTCTTCCATAATCTGTTGTTTATTACTCTATGATCCTTAATATTTTGATATGGTCTTAGAAACACATGTGCCCCTGTTACTGCGCAAAGCTAACGCCATCGAAAATAAATGCTCATATACAGAAATTGACTGCAGCTAGCTTATCGTCAAATCCCGTCCACTCGGTCAGTCGACTCGAAGTTGCAGTCTATGACAGTGGTGTCCCGTTTTTAATTTACCAGAATTGTGTAGTGGCCAACAACACAGTTTTGAGCAACATTGAGCTTTCATATATATGGTATAGTGAGTCTATATGGATTCTCATTTGACAGAAGTCTACTAGTGTTTATTTATGGAATTTTGGGTGTTCTATCTATGGGCACCTAAACTGAACTTTGAACTTTTAATCATCAGAGAAGATCTAACACAAATCCCTTGATGAAAAGCACTTTTGTCGATTATGTCATTGTGAAAAACGTAACAGACACCAGACCAGACTCTTGTATGAGAAAGAGCATTTTATTGAGCACTGCTTTACTCCAATGTTTTCAAAGGAAAGAGCAAGGACAAGATTTTTTTCAATCAGTGGACAGAGGAAGTCAAAGGGAGAACATTTTATTTTTTTTCGTTTTGTTATTTTGTTTCTTAGCAAAACCGGCAGTGCATTCAACACTGTATCTTTTACCAGTAAGGTCCACAATTCCATTTACAATAGAAATTCACCTTTGTAAGAAAAATCAAACTTGTTTTCAGTCTCTCTTCGCATGACTAATAGACCACTTGAAATGAAATGCTATTGCCCGCTAAGTACTCACGTAATGCATCTGAACAAGGCAGGATTTGATTAGCTTTTCACACACGGTGCTTGGTAGAGCATAACCAAACATTAAAATTCATTGTGTAGACCTTTTTCAAGAAGTGAAATCCTAAGAAAGTTTTGAGAGAAAGACGAAAAATAAACAGCAAAATTTCAAAAAAGTCCAAAAAAAGCGAAACACAACGTGAATGTAAGTCAACTGCTTTGCACAATGTGAAGAAAACTAGTTTTAAAGAAAAGCGTGAGGCGTCACCACTGAACAACTTGTGGGTAAAAAAACAACAACAACCAAAATGAAGCAATGACAAAGAAAGCAAGCATTATTTTTTTCAAACCAGAAGGAAAAACGCAGGGTGAAAAGCAATAGAATTCCTTAAAGTAGCAGCCAGCTCCTGAGCGTGGCTTCGGTTCTGCTCTGTCAATGATGGAGGGCGAGACCTGCAAACCCTAACAGCACCACAGAACCATGAGGTAGATTTTCACATCGGACCACGAAAAAGATACAAGATCCAACCTGCCCATTCACTGTAGTAAAACATGCCATTTCACAAAAAAACTACAGCTTTTACTTTTATATTACTGTGTGGGACAGAAAGGGAAAAAAAACTTCGATTTTCTCTGAGATTTTGCTGAATTGCTTTTACTTTTTATCAGTATTGCCCTCGTAGTAGATTGACTTTATTGCTACCGGAGACGAGATAGCATAAAAACACGCACTGGCTGTGAATGTTACAGTTTTCACTCAGTCACATTGTCAGTCAGATTGTGTTCAGTAATGATACCTGATCTAGTTTGATGGACATATATTGGAAAGCATGATGTAAAGAAGGCACCTTTTCCAATAGTGATTTAATGAATGAATCACCTGTACGTTTGGTGTATTTTATAAAAAAGTAGGGGGAAATTATTACTTCATGCATTTTCATAACATCTAGGGGCGATGGCGAAGTCTTTTGGTGGCAGGTGTGAGTCGATGAAAAAGAGGAAAAAGAAGAGCATCAGTGTTTTGTATCAAAATAAATTGTTCTTTTTTTTTCTTTCATTTTTGCTTTTCGTTTCTTAGTGATTATAGCCACCCGCTTGAGTCCGTTCACTCCATCCTTTTTTTCTCACAAGTCGGGGCTGTGCAAAATGTTCAAGTTGTGTGGTCCAATCAGAGAACGCCGTGGCTGTTTTCTCTGTGATGTCTTCGGCGGATTCCCAACATCCCCAGATCAGAGAGAGTCTATCATCAGGGGGAAACGAATACATTTAATATTAATTCATCACCAAAGCAACAATTTTGCACAAACACAGACATTTGAGGACCAGTGTAATGTTTCTGGTGTTAGCATGACCTAGCCCTAACCTTATTGCTCCAAACACACAGGGAAGCTTGGCCTTAGATAGATTTGTAACATAGGAAAACAAGTTAGTCAGTAGTAAGTCCTTGAATTTGGTCCTTTTATGGTACATGTTCTCAGTCTTAAAGGGGACATATCATGAAAAATCCACTTTTTGTGCCTTAAATGCCTTATGTTGTGTAGTTGGAGCCTCTAGAAGTGCAAAA
>JAPMNZ010912878.1:0-22388 GCA_029875035.1 Pomatoschistus microps
GCGTCGATCCCAGACCAATGTGGCTCAGCCAAACGGCCCTGGCGGAACATGGCGGAACTACATTGGTCTGGCAGAGCCAGGCTAATAAACCCCAAGAACACAAAGAGTTTTAATAATGAATTAAGGCCAAAAAGGTGAATGTGACAAAAGCAGTTACTGATTTAGAGCAGCCCGAGATAGTTGGAGCAAAACTTTGGACATATTTGTTTTACTACAGTCGTAACCTCGGAGATTAGATCATTATTTTGAGCATATTTAATTATTAAATCAATATTTTTGTATTCAAGCCAGTAATATTGATTTTTACTTGAGTCTGTCCTTTTACACAAGGCCAACATTGACGAATATGCTCCCATCATAACCCTAAGTTATAACACGAACAAATAACACATACTTAAGACTGCACATAAAAGCTTTTACAGAGAAAAGTTTTAACCTGGCTTCCAGCTCGTATATATCTACAGGCCTCAAATGTAGCTGCAACTATGGCTAATTATGACCTTCTGTAATAGATGTCTATTTATTGTGATCCTAATTTGAAAGGAAACATGCAAATAAGACAACAACCATCGCAGACAAGTTTTAATAATGTCCAATTATCTTCTGCTGCAAGGCTTTTTATTCAGAGTAAACAAAACACACTTCATCATGATGCGGCCCATTACCTCAAAACAAATAATATGTAGAGACAAAAAGACTAAATGAGACTGCATTAGGCCCTCAAGTTTCTTTTTCTTTGCTATATAATATACATACATTTATTATATATAATTATTGACAATTGGAACCGGCCCAAACGCTGCAGAGAAAGACTTTCCTGCTTTATGAAAGGTCATCCAGAACAGAGAAAGGTAATAAATACCTTGTTTTTGGAATGAGTGTTGTTCTCTGTCACAGAATGAATGAGTGAGATTGTGTGAGAAAATTAACTTAACAACAATAATGAAACTATTTGAGCTAAATATATAACTATATATATTCATTATTGTTATTTAGGAGCTGTGGTTGTGGTTACTAAAAACAAAATTGGTTCTACAAATTTTCAGATATTGTTCACTTCCACATGTTGCCACCGTCTCTCCTTTCCACAGATACTATTTTTGATAGTCTTGTCACCAAAGGTATTGTGGGATATCGAAACTGTGAAATAAGAGCACATTTTGTAAGGGCAGAATTGTGATGAAACATTTTAATGTCCCTTTTGAAGGAGTCTTATAATTTCATAAGATTGTTTTAATGTATATTTAGATTTTATTGTTTATGATTTGCTTGATGTGATGAGGGTTATGAAGCGCTTAGTGTTTCCTTGTGTAGGGAATGCGCTCTACAAATAAAAGTTTATCGATTGATTGATTGATAATTTGTCTTCCCCAAACACTTAATCACTTTACCTTTTCCATCCACAAACCTTTGGAACAAATATTATTATTATTAGTATTCATCTGTTTATTTGATTAGGGACAGTACATAGAACAGTAAATGTGCCAGTATAGCTGTACAAATGTAGTCTGTTTAGGCAAATGAGAAAATATTTTAGCTGATGTTTGCTCCTGTGTGTTGCCACTGAGATGTTTTTTTGCTTTGAATGTACTCATTTTATTTAATTAATAACGTTTTCTATCATACTGATATTTTCTATGCTCAAAAACCTTGATTTCATACATTGGGTCATCTCTCCTCTCCACAGATGTGATTTGTAACTTTAGCCGTAATTAAGTAAGTAAGTAATCTTTATTAATATAGTGTCCTTATGTAGGAATCCAATGCAGCGCCACACTCATTTTACATTCTAGACACAATAAAAACAACTCTTCACCAAACAACCATGACATGTTGTAAAACATGTATAATGTTTTCTTCTTTTCTGATAAGTTGGCATCGGTTTAAATAATTCAAACCTCTTTTCATAAATAAAAGCAGTGGATAGAAGACAACAGATCGCTGCCATCATGAATCAGTGTCTATCTCTCCACAGCAGCAATTTTCGAAAACAGAGAAAAGCGTTTGTTAGATTTACACCTAATCCATACCGTGTCCTGCATCAGCACTTTTGGACGACATTTAGGCCAAATCAGGTTTCCCCTTCGCACCTTTTCCACTGAACTTGCAACATTCTGTCTACGTGTTTAGAGAAGAATAAACAACACGTAAAAAAGTTCAAGTCTTTCTGCTTGATGCTTGTTTTAAAGTTCCATTCAACTTTGCATTGCTTTCTCAAACAGACAATGCCAATCATGCAATTAACCAGAATTATTGATTGTTTATCCCCTATTGTTCTTTATTATTGTTCTTCCCCTTCATCAATCCATTTCTGGGTCTCATAGCACAAGTCCCCCCAACAACAGCACACATCAGTGGGAAACGTGGCATGGGTTGTAGTGGGCTCGAACTCACAACCATTAGGTCCAAAGACCAGTGCTCTACCAACTGAGCTACTGTCGCGGTGTGACACATTGTTGTGCAATTGTTTAGTGTGTACCACTATCTGCCTCCATGTCTAAATTGTTTTTCTATTATCATATCTCATCTCAGTTGATATTTCATGCATGTTTGAACCAAATTGATTCTGCCTTCAGGTAACCAGTGCTCAGATAATCCCCATACCATAAAATATAACCATATTTTGTGTGTTGAACTTGTTGACTTGTGCATCGCAATGTAAGACTTGTTCAGGCGTTTTGTCACACATGAATGAAGTTCCTACATTGCTGCTAAACGGCTCATAAAGGGAAAGACACAATATAGAAGGATTATTTTAATAGATTATTTAAGATCCAGTTTTCCAATGTCCAAAATGAATTAAAAAAAATATCCACAAAAACAATCACTATGTCTTCTTTAGCAACTTCAGGCTATTAGTAAAGGAAGTTATTTTTTTTATTTTTTTTATTTATTGTTTATTTGGTTGGGACAGTACATGTTAATGAACACATCACTCCGGTTTGAAGCCTCGGGCTAATTTGCATCCGTTGTCCCACATTCGCACTCACAAACACACACTCATTCATTTTTAGTGGTAGGGGAAACCGGAGTACCCGGAGGAAACCTACGCATACACGGGGAGAGCATGCAAACTCCACTCAGAGAGGCCCTGTTCCGACCGGGATTCAAACCCAGAACCTTCTTGCTGAGAGGCGAGAGTGCTATCCACTCAGCCACCGTGCCGCCCGATGATGTAAATGTTTTTGTTCATTGTTTGTTGATCATAATTTACAATTATAGTATATTCTACAGTGGAGCATGTCTTAATTTATAACAAAAGTTGTAAGCTTGACGAGAAGCATCTTTGTTTTCATTCTTACACTGCCTCAGATCCAGTCATTCTAACACTAGCGGTTTACCGCTTTTAACACGATAAATCAATGCAAGAATCCCATTAATAAATGAACAAGTTTTTAAACACTATCAAAATATTCTCACAGGAACCATAAATGCTTACTGCTTCCACTCATTTTGCTCTTCAAGTAGATTTTGATAAATTTTAGGGACATGACACTGGCGTTCTGTTGGATAAAGCAGCAGATTTCCTCTTGTGATCTGACTTGTGAAGAGAGAGGCCGCGGAGTAAACATGTCTACAGGAAAACCAGAGGACGCCTTGAAAGAAGATGAATTCTCCCAAAGGACACAGCACAGTTTTCCGCTTAATGACGATAGTGCAGCTGCTGGCAGGAGTGAATCTCAAGATAAAAGAGGGACTCGCAGGAGCTTGGTCATCAGATTCAAGCCTGCATGTGTTTAATCCATGTAATCAATTGGTTTGGTGTGCAAAGTCGACCATCAGGGGCAGTTTTGAGAGTCTCGTCAAAGTACCAAAGACAATATCGGTGAAAAGTATAGTTTCTAAAGGCAGATTTGTGCTGAAAAAACTGGCGTGTCTTGAAGTTTGAAAGATTTGAAAGTTGTTGTGATAACTCTTCCAAAAACACAATACATAAAAATGATTGAACTTTAGGCGCAAAAACAGAGCTGGGGCGGTTTTTAGCTCTAAACTTCTGGGACACATAAAATGATAATTATCGTTATCGTTAGTATTTCCATTACTGTTATTATTTAGTTTTTATTTGAATAGGGACAGTACACATTAATCAACATTACAGTAAATGTATCTGCCAGTATTAGGATCACTGTGTACACTGATTGAAATAAAAATGCCAAAATGTCCAAAAAAGCGCTGTATAAAACCCATGCATTATCATTAGTATTAAAGCACAGAAAACATTGCAATACAAAATATTCTTATGTTTGTTATGTTGTGTGTTTCCACCCTGGTGGTGGTAGCTATGGAGAAAGCTGGTATGGCTGAAGAGGTGGTGATGGGGAGGAGGAGGGTTGCTGCTTGAATGATAGCTTTCTGTATGACATGGACACCAGTGACACCAGTGAAGATATAGAGTAAAAACTGAGCGATTACAACTTGCATGCACGAGAAACTCTATGTGCTCCTCCTAGTTTGTAGCAGTGATTCCCAGTGCACACTAGGTGAAATCAATGACATTACACTCGTTATCATCAGTAATTTGAGCATTTGTGACTTGGCCCAGGGCTTGTGGAAATGCGACACAGACGGAGGTTAAAAGCAGGGACGGTCTCGTTGTAGCGCGGCTCGTTAATCCTAATTAGGGCGCAAGTTAACGACAGCATGAGCCCAATGAGTCCAGAGGCTCTGTGCTCTTCCCTCCTCTGCTTTATCTGCACACCTCCAACAAAGCATTCTGACACACTTACTTAACACAGACCGTCCTCAAGCACCTTCCACTCACATTATGCTAATGTAGTCACAGTCACAGTCTTTCTGCATTTATTGAATTGTAATACGATGCCCCACACATTTGATACTGCTGTCCCACGTTTAATAAGAGGCAATGGCAGACAATAGAGCGGATTCCAAGGTTTATAGTGCTCTACCGACCTGTGTTAGTGTGTGTAATTTTAATGTATGTGTTAGCATTGCATTGTCATGTGTTTTTGTTGATTATTGTTTCTTGTCTTTGTATTGTATAGTAGTGTGTGTTTTGTGGTTGAATGGGTGAGAGGGGACTGGATGAAATACATACTGCTTCTCACAATTTCCTTTTCAAATCTTGTACATGTATTTTTTTCCCAGCCTACTCCAACAACATCATATACCGTCATATAGTATAACACAGTTATACTATATGACAGTTACCTTTATTTACACTTGTGTGCAGGGCAGTGAGTAGTTCAGAGGACTTCCGCGGTCTTCCTGTAGCCCTTCAGCGCAGCATCGTGTTTACAAGACTTTTAACAGCTGCACTCAGACCTACAACGAACAGGTTTGATATCTCCGCGACCGCACTTCAAGAGTGATGAGTTCAGGTGGTTAGAAAAGTGTATGAAGTGTGTGTTTTACAACCTTAAAACATAAAGCTGCTACTTGGATTTTGCTATTGCAGATAATTTTTATAACGTAATCCCCATGATAAAGTTTTTACTCTAGAGGTCAACAAAACTAAATTTTCTTCTGAAGCAGCTGTTTGTATGTTCACAAAAATATATATATATGGTGTTGGTATTTGATATAAATATCACAAAATTTACCCGGATGCAGGATATAGGTCAAATATAATTTTGGAAGATAAAACGCCCAAAATACATACATTAAATCTGCAAAGTTACTACAAAGTGCATCTATAATTGAATTGAACAAGGGATGAAAACAAATCTACTTTTACTTACCGTTGATTCCATTTTTATCAATAGTTATGGTTCTTATAAGTTTAAAATTAGGAAGTACTTCATTTTTTGCACCTGTCCACCGGATATCACCATTTCACAGGGAATTGTTTAAGTAAAAAAACAGTAAAACATCACATTTTTAGCTTAACCCCATCAAAGATGTACATTGAGTTTTACACTTGAGCTCCACACTACTTACAGTATGTCCTAATTAAATGAATTAAGGTTTACCTCTGTGTCCCCATTGGGAAATTAAGATTGTTGTTGAGTAGAGGTAAACACATGAAACCACCCTATATGAATGTACTGTTAATTACACAGCCTTATGCGCCATAATTATAAACGTGACCCACTTTGGAGAGGATATGTCAGATTTGATTGTATCCTTTGGGGCTAAGGTATTGGTACGGCGGAGCAGAGGGCTCGCCCAATTTGTTCTTTTTTGCCAGATGCTATGATATTAAAATCAGAATATTTTGTCTTTAAAGTCTAAATATTACAGAGGATCACAGAGAGCACTTTTTCACAGTGTTTTAAGCCCAAAATGGTGAGTTTGACACAAATGGTTACTGAGCTATCTTCGTCCCTGAGCACTTTTCTATTGGGCTTTGTTGAACTATGCGGTTAGCACTGTCCATCTAGTAGTCTATGCGTGCAATAGGAACAGTATTTATTTTGACCATTTGAAATAGTTTATGAGCATATAATGAAAGCTGGAGGCCGTTCAGAGCTGCATCTTGTGCTGCTTCGAGTTGCAGTTTTCTGTGGCTTAACTGTCTGTGGTGTTGGCATCAGGCCTGTAATGTGAGCGAATGTCCAAATGAAGGCCATCTTGGCAGCACTGTGTCCCTTCCTGCTCAAACTCTCTGAATTATTTGGTAATTAAGTGTCATCAGGAAGTGGCAAAGTGCAGCCACATCAAACAAATGCAAATGTTCTGATTTCTTTCATAATTATGGTTTTGTTCATTTATTGATGCATGTATAACACAGCTCAGATGAAATCTATTCAATACTTACAAAGAGCAAATGGAAAACTATTTTACCATCCTAGTTTCACACAGCTTTTGAGACCAGTTCTGTTATGAATATGTTACACAACAAGAATATAATACTCCCTCAAATAATGCTAGAAGAGAGAAAGCTTTGCCACATTACAGTAAAGAGAACTACAGTAGCATGTCATATTAATAATCTTATTCTAACCTTACTATCATTATTTTCAAGCTTGAAAACGTCTTCTACTGCTATAGTCACTTTTTAATTGTACATAAAATACCTTTATCGCACAAAATATACTATATTTTCCTGCACTCTGAGTGATCCTATTTACACCAAATGTGACATGTAAATATCTCCATTGTGAGATCAATAAAGTTGTATCTTATCTTCTAAAACATCCCATTTTCGCTAGTCCACCATTCCACCGGGACATCTTATACATGTGGGATTCCACAGCACTGCACAGACATGATCACTGATAGCTCTACCTTTACAAAATGCTGCTTTGTTTTTACGTACAGTACAATAAAGTGACAGTAGAGAGTAGCTTCAAAAGATTTAACAAGAAAATGACTCACAACCATTATAGCCTTCTTAAATATTACATCAGAGAAACTTCCCTTTAAATCCATTATTTTCAAAGTTATAGAGGTCGACTAGCAGCACTTTGTCTTGAAGAATGAAGTAGTCAAACTCAATCGAGTCATTTCCTTCTCTTCAGTTCATGATATTCCAACGCTCACCTCCTAACTCAAAACCACTCCTCTTTTGCTTAATGCAGCTGTGTTTGGATGGGCCAGGTGCAGTGACAGGCCTCTTCTCGTTCACTTATTGATCGCTTCTTCCTTCATCCTTCCTCCTTGGGCACTATGAGTAATGGCTTGCTGGTAGCGGAGGGGATGACAGCCACTCTACTCGCTGCATACAGATGAGATGTAATCAGCCTGCTATCTCCAGCTCCACAAGCCCCAGGAGCGGAAATAACCCTGCTCGGCTCAATCACGGCTCTCATTTGTAGCCGAAACCTCACAGATTTAGGGTTATGCCTTGTGCACACAGACAATGTCCTCTCACTGACCAGGAGAACTAATGTCCAGGAAGAGGTGTGCTCATGCAGGTCAGGTGAGGCTTGCAAGGTTTTCAACTGTCTGCGTCATTAGCTTAAATAAGGTTAAACGATCCTAAACACATTAGGGGTCATATCTGAATTTACAAAGACATTATCAAAATATAAACACCATCATAATACAGATCACAAAACCACATCTGTAGAAGACCAAAATTGGGGAGCACCACACAAACGCTTTCATACTGCATACTCCAAACAAGTCAAACGCAGCAGCGGAATGCTAGCGTGGTCGTACCACACCATAGTACAAAATACATTTGGTACTAAGGTCTGGAGGTGCTCCATTGAGCTCCGTTAACAAGTGGAAGGGGTTAACTCCTTTTGCAGATTGAAACGATTGGATCTGAGTTTACCGTGACGTATGTAATGCGCCCGAGTGAGTTGTTAGCATTTAGCATTTAGCCTAGCCATCTCCTTTGCCGCTAACGGAGCCCGTGAGGAGTAGCGGCACAATTTTTGCCAGCGATTACATTTGCTAAACATTCCTCTTGCTCCTGTTTCAATTACTTGATAGAACTAGACCGGATTACTTTACTAATGCATTCTTCGCCATTGCCAAACTACAACCTGCCCGTTCAAACTAACTACAACACCCGCCTCCCGCACTCGCTGATTGGTCGGCCGAAATTCAACCGATTGTAATCGCTAATCAAGCCCCGGTGATCCAAGATGGCGCCCTATTCAAATGAATGGCTCGTGCTCAGTAGCGCATGGGACTTCACGGGCGCTGACATATCAGAGGAACTCGGCTATATTTGGGCATCGTCTGGTCCCACCGGTTCTGCGCAGTGGATTATCTCCCATGATGCGTTGCTCCAAACGTGCGCGTGTGTCTCTCGTGCACGCGCACGGCCGCGCTCTGACCAATCAGCGCTGCTCATTAGAGCAGCAGCAGAGCGGAGTCAGAGCGGGAAGGAAAGGAGCAGAGTTTGTGGCAGTAAAGTGTGGGACAGCTTAAAGCTAGTAATACCCTATCCAGTTATTATTGTAGATCCATGTCGCTAATACAGGGACCGGACCCAGACACTACCTGCAGTGAAATGATGATTGAGCGGAGTGTACGGATGGCCAGGCTAGCGAAATGCTAAAATTTGTAAAAAATATTCTCTATACATAGAGATACTGCATTCAAGTGGATTACAGCCAAGTCATCTTTTCACATGCAGCTCTTTTCACAGACAGTCTCTCCGCACTGTGAGGCTATCTCCACTAGATGCTAACTAAACTAATGAATGCATTGTGCCAGTTTTAATCTGAGAGAAGAGGAGGAGAGCTTTTTGATGAAACCAGATACAAAAAAAACCACAAAAATCCCAAGTCACAGTCAAGTGACAGATTAGAAGCACATCTGCTGAGGAACGCTGTGACCCCATTTTTAACCGTCTGAGCTGAGGCTGACTGTGGCGCTCTCAGACACAGAGTAAACTTCACGCTCGATAGACTCATTTTTGATGCACGTCCTGGACCTGGCATCACTCACCGCTGGGCCGTCTGCGGAGGAAATATGAAAGTGGCCTCAACAATGACATGACATTATTCATGCAGGACTTTATGAAGCAGGAAGGTAAATTTGCCTGAGAAAACTGCATTTCCAATCTCCTTTCTCATGTCATTGCTGGATAATTTACCGCTTAACCAATCACTTCTGAAGCTACTCGTATAATAGTGCTGTCACAACAAGACAATGCATCTGGGTTTATTGGAACTTGTTATATAGATTGATCAACAGCCCACTCACCTCCATGATCATTTCAGATCTGAACTGTAATGCATTGGGGTTTTTCCGAAAATAAATCTTATTCTTTCAAATATTAGAAGGTTCTGTGACTGATTTTGCTGTCTTAAAGTCTGTAAAAGGTCATTCATTATAAAGTTTGCAGCGCCTAAAACTATTCCCCGATTGCAGATTTTTTATCTGAATGTTGATCATGAATCTCAGGAGGATTCATTTAATTGAAATCTGTCAAATGATGTGATTTTATTCATACCAGACTTGCATTTATTTCACACAAACATTTCAATGCTCCGTCCGCATCAGCCGTATTTTCTCTGTTGCTCTGACTTGTAACAGTGTATTTCTCTTGAACAGGAAGCTTGTTTAAATCTCTTTTCTTTGGGGAGAGTCATTGAAGATGCACAGTATTTGCCAAGTACATTTACAATTCTGTCTGTGCTGCTAAACTTCAAAAAAACAAGAACAGAACCAATCACCAGTCAGTGCAAGCTCTGCTCCTCTTTGTCTCGTTTCTCCTCAGTGAAAATCAATTATGCATTCTGATGTGGACATGGTAGTGGTCTCTGTAGTGCGATGTATTACCACATTTTAGAATCAACATTTTGAGCTTTTTGCCACGTTACAGAATCAAGCACGAATTCAAATGTTTTGCCTAATTCGCGCTAATGTCAGGAAGTGTTATTATTTATACACTGCAGTCAGTTGTTTTTTGACCTGGTTTGAAATGTCGTTTTGACCCAGGACAACAGAGAGAAACGGAAGCAAGTTTATTAAAAAAACTAGCATAGGCTCTTCACCATTGGGAAAAATGGAACGTGTCAAACTAAAAAAAAGATATAACTTTAAAAGAGAAAATAATACAAGAGTTAGTTTAAATACATTTCATTATTACAGCATATTTTCCTGACTAAAAATCTGCTAATTTTTACAGTCAACAATTAAATAAGATGATGGCGGTTGATCTCGATTATACTTGAAAGAACTCAGAGTTGAGCCTAAAGCCTGAATGGATTAGAAGATGAAAACGCTGATGTCCCCGCTCCTCTCGACCCATCTCCTGTCTGCTTTTTAAATCTGTGTGGAAGTGTGATTATATCAAGGCTCTGCTTCGCACTGCACAGGTTGAGCGAGCAGGATAATTAATTGATGTTTGCCCTTTTGCTGCTCTGTTTCCACCAGTTTGACGAAGAGGTCTCATAATGTTCGTAGAAAGCCCATAAACCAAATAAATCATTTGTTCATGCTGCTGTTGTCACACTTTACATCAGGGGTCTCCAACCTTTTTCAATCGGAGAGCTACTGTCATGTAACAGAAGAGGAAGAGAGCTACTCCTTTTTGCAGGCATAATCAAAATCTGTGTAATAATAATGACAAAACATGGAAAACACATTTAACATAATACTGTAAAACCCTATATTTTTGCTTATCATAAATATGTAATGGCTCCAAAGTGAATCATTCAAGATCATGTGTTGAATTCTTAATCCTTTGGGGAGCTACCTGAAAGAGGCTGGCGAGCTACAGGTTGGAACCCCTGCTTGTAGAGACAAGCATGGGTGCACTGACCATCCTCCCTCACATCATGACCACTCCAAGAAACCACAATGTTCTGTGAGTTCTCAAACTCCTGGTGGTTGGAAAGATAACAGGTGAAAAATTGAACATAACCAACAGGGATATAGACGGCTGCCTTAGCTGAGAAGGAAGTAGAAATAATAAGGATGAGGATCAGAATAAGATCAGAATTATTATCATTGCCATTGAGAGTAACGAGAAGTCACAAACTGGGAAATCCTTTTGGCTCTCGATGCAAGCAAATTAGAAAGTAAAAATAGAATAAGGCATGATTTTAAAAGAAGAAAAAATCTACATTACATTTCTTAAAATTACTGCTATATACAAGTGCACTATGACGATAATGATGATGATGATAATACTGGTAATCATTATATTCATTTGTTTTGTAATAAAAAAATAATAATAATCCACATGTTTATTTCTATATGTTTTTTTATCAGTGATTTTTTTTTTCTCTTATTCAAACAAAAGATCATGTTCATGGTTGTGTAGTATGCTGTTCAGAGGATGAGAGAGCCTTCAAACTGTCAGCTGTCTGCTCACATTTATTTGTCAAAAGACTCCGTGTCGCCTCCTGTTTCGCTCACTCGCTCACGTCTTCGTTCCTCTGAACCCAAATGTTCTGTCCCCGCGGCATCTGACAGTGACGCAGCCCCAAGTCACACGTCTGAGGCGCCCACTCATACATTAGCGCGCAGACACTCCAGTCAAACCAAACAACCTTCCTATGGGTTGTTATGACACAGCGATTTGTTCAAATGAATGAGCTTAAAAAGACACACAACATGCAACTCTGACTTTGTATGAGCTTCTGCCAACGTTACAACATTGTTACTTGAAGCTGGGCAACCTTACTTTTCTATTGAAATAGTACAAAAAATGTGTCCCAATAGAAAGAATCTTGTAAAAGTGTATGATCACGACCCGGGCTTTGCGTTTTGCTTTAGTTTTTACATTCTTCGCCAAAGCAGAATAGTCTAAGAACAGCGAAGATCCAGGACATTTATAAACATTTATTGACATTGGTCATATTGTTTCTTATGGACTCCCTCTGGATCCTATGTGTTCATTGTTGTTAGATGTTCTTTTGTTGGAAATGCTTGATTTTAGTTTGATTCTGATTCTGATTTTGAACACCAATCTGTTGTTGCCGAATTGACAACTTCCTGTCAATATCCTCCCAGATGATCGCTGTTTTAGGGATATACAATAAAAAAAATTATTGAATTGATTTGAAGTTGAATTCATGTCAGGAGGAAAAGATCTCTCAGAGCAGCTAACCAGCCTCCACAGCTCATGACTGCATTAGTAAACAAACACAACATCCTATGATCATACTGTAACTCCTAACCTTTTTTTACACCACACACAAAAAGCATAAACTGATAAACTGGTGTAACTGTTCAAAAACTGAATTATTAAGTAATTTAATAAATCCATACATTTTCTTGCTGGTCTCTAAAACAGCAGTCTAAGCAGAAACGCCCAGACTCCCCTCTCCAACACACTGAGGCGTTCCCAGGCCAGCTGAGAGATCAACATTTAATTCATATTTTCAAGCCAAAATGCACAGATAGTCTAAAGCTTTATTCACTTTCTGGCCTGACCAGAGACTACAGTACCACTGTAAATGTTGGCTTTAGAGCTTCAATGTCATCTTAATCCTTTGTTGCAGAAAAGTTATCCTAAAATTGTGATAAAAGTCAGCTTTAAAGTCTCAGAGGAAAATTTGTTTACTTTCAGTCCAACTGTTTAAACAAAACAATGTGAAGCTCCAAAGTTACATGTTGTAGAGTGCATTTGAAGTTGTGTAGGAGGGCATAAACAATGGAACAATGTGAGATGAAGGGAAAATAAATACTTACTTTTTTGTCATTTTCTGTGTTGTACCGCATCCTCTATTTTTAGGTTGTTCAAATGAGTAGAGTTGGGCAGAGGTGATTGCAGCGGTCTCTCTCCTGCTGAACACGCTCGGGGGGAACTCTCTCCTCAGACCTGGGGACGTCAGAGGGTAAATGGTCCGCTTTTTAGTCTGCTTTTACCTTTCAAAGTGCTGTTCAATCATACACCAACCAGTGCACACGTTCAGAATAAGTGTCTTGCCTAAAGTGCAAGATACATTTTAACTTATTAATGCTTACAAAAGAATTCATGGAAGCTGGAATTACACCCATCGGAACGTGTGCGTCATCTGTGCACGCAACTAATCATTTTTTACCAGAATCAAGCCAGCATCCCTCTGGTCTCACTTTACCGTACTGTAGAGTGAGAGGACTTTTCTGGGAAGTAGGAAGTTCCCTGCTCAGATGGCTGACCCTCGGGCCTGGATTTAGCAGAAGACACCCTGTACGAACGGTAGGAACAGTAGGAATAAGTTAATTTTAACCACAGCACTATACAGTCTGTGCCGCTGCCTCTATACTACGTGCCGTCTAGAAGCAGCTTTCAAAAACACATGAATATGATATTATTATTCAGCGACAGTTCACCTTTTGTTTATTGATTTTGGATAAATGTAGAAACACAGCTTTGCGTAACACAGATCTTTTCCACTGTCTCGTTATAATCTGCTAAACAAGGCGTCTGAATGCGTCCCAGTGTCAGATGAGAGGCCAGAGGGGGTTAAAGGCCTTTTCTGTGCAGAACAAAGCAACTTCCCGCTTTGAAGGCACCCACAACTTGAAACATGATTAAAGAGCTCCAGTTTCAGACAATCCCTCGCGGTGAAACTGGATCAATCTACAGAGCCGCTAAAGGGACATATAGTGAGAAATGGTGGAACATAAAGGCTGGCGGTAACAGCGCTTTTGAAATGTCTCCTGTCAGTCATTCTACTCCCAGAAAATGTGAATCCGCCAATTAAAGAAGAAATGACTTTGTTTTTATTTCAAGGTTGACAGTGAGTGAAGAAATGCATGACACATTTCATCTTGCTCATCATTTGAAGAAACTTAATACACAAAGCCCCTTTTCAAAACATTTTATTCGTTTGTCTGCTATGGTTAAAGTTTCATTTGAGTTTACTTTGAATTCAATGCAATTACACTTATATTTGGACAGCCCTAAATCACAACGGAGAACTTTAGAATGTTGTCGATTCACCAAAAACAGATCAGTAAGAAACACAGATATGTAATAACAATAAACACATTGAGCCATTGGTCCAAAGGGAGCAAGATGACCAATGTTTCGAAATGTCCCGGATCATGAGTGTCCTTAGACTCTCCTTTATCGAGAAGGAACTACTTAGAAACCCAGTGGGAAAAAGGGAGGTCCTGTATTGACTGGGAACTTTTGGGAATTTTGCTCATGTAGCCTGAGAGCGTTGTGTTTGGATTTGAAAATGCCAAAAGTTGTATTGGTTGGATAAGAAAAGTATAGAGATATTGTTTTGTCTTTACGTCCAAACGTCTCTGAAAGTGTTTTTTTATGTTTAAAATAGAGGTACAGTATATCCATTTTTAGCTCCAGTATAACATTTTTAGTATTCCACAGCGCCGGTTGTTGAAGCGCTGCCAAATCTTGGTCTGGCTTCACTCGTCCGTCTTCATTCAGTCACATTCTTCTGAGTGAGTGAGCGCTGGAGACAAACACCCGCTCCAGTCTGTGATGGACGATTTTCAGCACAGAGCAACTCTCAGTAATGACATCTTAGTAAAAAGGGGAAGTTTGGAGAAGATAGAGGTTGAGACTACTTTCAACAGAATAAACACTGCTTTTTCCGTCCCGTTGTTTAAAATATTTATGAAAGTCTATATTTCTTAAGTTTTTTTGTATTTGTTTATCAAAAAAAAATGCAACTTTTATGCCACTGCAAAACACGTACTGTGAATGAGCTACAAACCTCACTCATACTTTTCCTGGTTCTCTTATCTTCTAAAAAGCATCCCATTTTGACATTTTCACGTCACTGGAACCATGAGGTCATGTCTATCTCCACAAAGTGACATCATGTTCTGCTTTAACCACGCAGCAGCTTGTTTATAAAGGACACCGATCTTCTTTCTCCTTACATCACTGTTTATCTTCAGTGCAGGTATTGCTCTTCCAGATCACAGGATGTCGACACTATTTCAGTATTGTGCTCCCTCGTATTGGAACACTTTACAAAAAAATATGAAAGCCCAAATTTTGCCACCCTTCTGAAAGACCTGGAAATGGAATTAGTGTTCTATATTTTCTCTAATTGTGCAGCTAACTTGTTATTGTGTGTTTCATACAGGACAAAGTTAGTTTCCCCCAGAGTTGCTGGGTCCTCAGAGACATGTTGAGGAGCCCAGTCATGCGGGAGTAGCTCAGACTAGAGCCCCTTCTCCAGGTGGCTTGGGCATCTGTTTTGGATGGTCTCTCAGCAGGCCTGGGAAATAGGTTCAAATCTCATTCATGTATTTCAAACGGTTGCTTTGCCAAAGGGCACAACCACCAGAGTCTTTCTATTGGTTCTGGTTTTATCACAAACCCCCTATTTCCCCGATGTCTACGTTGTTATTCATGAGGGAGGAGTGTCAAATAAAACGGTAAAATACTATAAAGTCACAGTAAGAAAAAACACCATTGTCCCATATCCTTTGTACGAACCCTTTTCAAAGTGCATTAGTGCCAGTGCCACATAACTCGGCAGAAATTCATAATTCAGCATTTGCCTTTGAGCCAGTCAGTCTGTCTTGTTCCCAACATTGTGCAAGTGTGCATATTTTACACGTGGCACTGCCCTAGATTCATGTAGAAGCTTCACAGAATTAGGCAGAGAAACTGATAAGGAGAAGAAAGGAAAAGTGCACGGATTTCCGCAGGGTTAGAGGAGGGTGGCAAGTGGGTGGCAAAAAGGCTGCACTGCAAAAAAAATCTCAAGTTGAAAAGATGTGTGGACTTTGTAAACACAGACTTTGAGACTCGCTGAAGAGCACATGACAGATTGGATTACACAATCAGCTTAAACTTCAGCCTAACCATTTTACTTTTCAAAATAGTAAAAAGATAATGGCAAGCACAGCAAGTCGTACAGTATACGATAAGTGGCTTAATGTTTTTGAGAGGTTGTCGCAGAGACTTGATATTATAGAAAATGAGTGGGCAGATATTGAGAGTACGAACAGAAGGCCTTTAAATAAAAAGGCCTTTAAAAAAGTTAAACAGTTCAAAAGGAAATTCTACCAAATAGTTGCCATATTGATTGTGTGAAAACTAAATGACACATTTTTTTGGGGAAAAATCTACTCTCATTATTTTGGGATTGAGCAAATGAAAAAAATATGAGCATTTTAAAATATAAAATGATTCAACCTTTATTTAACCAGGAAAAATCCTTCATTGAGATTTTCAAGGGAGTCCTGGTCAAGAGGCAGTGAAGTTACTCATAAACATAACAGACAGAAAAAGCATGCATTGCACATTAATCTCCAATATTCACCACAGTTCAGACAGCAACGCTAATGGCAAAAGCCTGAATATATCTGTATGTACACAATAATAATAACAATAATCATGCTAATAAATCTATTAAAAATGCTGCTCAGTTTGCTGTTTACTGTGTGTTTTTGATGAATGGTCCTGTGTCATGAAAAGCTGTGCAGTCACGTTTCTTAAGCCTCGGAGCCTGCACTCAACTCAAACAGGGGTCACTGCACTTGGTCTGGAATAAAAAAGGAGAGGCATATTTCCCCATCTGTGGCTTCTCTAAAGAAACGTAGCATATTTATCAGTCTATACTTACCTCTGCCCCTGGGGGAGGAGGAAATGTGATGAGCCACATTTGTTGGTCTGTCAGGTGTCTCTTCACTTCGAACCAATTTGGAAAACCAATGTCATCCAAACTCTGACAGGATTTGGGCATTTTCAAGGAACCTCTGTGATGGCACAATTTATTTATTTGAATGGGACTGTGTGCATTCATGAACAGGGACTATCAGGAAAAAAAAATCTGAATAAAGCTAAGACAATATGGAAGGACAGTACAGCAGATATATTGCGATTACACTTTTGTCACCATAAATCAGAAAGTTATCACAGGAGATGGACAAAAGGTATGATTTTATTATACGTCTTCATTGTGACATTACTGTTAAATCCTGACAAAGTGAGATGTTGTTCTGCTTGAGAATAGTCCTTGCCCATGTGATGCCAGAGCAGTGATCATAATGTCAGCGCTCAGATGCCATCTTGTGGTTCAAAGCAGTTTCCGCATTCACAATAATATCATGAAGAGTTCAGTTGCAAAAACAGTTTGTATATTTCTGAAAAAGTTGTATTTCTCGTTGTCATTTTGTTATTGGCAGTTAAAAAATATCTCAGGAAAGGGTAGCACTTTATTTGTATGGCACTAAAATAGTTTTTGCGTAGCTCAGACGGAGTCTAAGCTACGCCGGCGATTGGGTGAAAGCTTGTCAGACTACAGTGCCGATCACAGACTCGCTAAAGCTAGCCTGCACAACAACTGTTTCCTTTTGAGAAAGTAAAAGAAAGTATGATAAACATGTTCATAAACATGTTCTAAACAATCAAATAATTACGTAGATGTGGTGTGTGTGTGTGTTTGTGGTGATGAGGTGATGAGTTAGTTAGTGCTCATTATCTGGCAAAAAAATACACAGGAAATGTGACCCACAAAATGATCTAACTAACCAACTGATCATCTCCACTGTCCTCCCCCATGGCCCTGCCATCCCTTTCTTGTCTGGGATTCCCAAATTCATGCAAACATTTTGGCCAGGGTTTCCATGCACACAATGCACACAATACATTATGGGGATTCCAAGCTAAGCTGTGACTTGAATTCAAATTAGACTTGAGCTGTGTTTGACGACAGTTTTTAATAGAACATTCGTTTTCTTGGAAAGTCGAGATCTTTAGGCCTAAATGAAATTAAGCAAACTCTAATCTAGAGCAAACAAAGACAGAGAACAGGATCGGAACCAGGTCTAGCAAAGGGTAGCCTGGCACCCCACACCCACTTTTTTCATCACCAAGTAACTAGACAGGGAGTATTCTGTTGAGATGTGCCTGGTTTGCTTGCACAGTGCACAGAACTGAAGTTCACAGCCTGAGCTGAAAGAAATACATGCAACTTGACAACGTGACATGAACCACCCTCAGCTCGCACTGAGACAGAGCATGGGACTGTCCCAATGCCCCACACAGTAAATGTAATGGGTTAGAGGTTTATCAAGCACCATGGAGTTAATATGATTTAATATGATTTATTAACATTGTTTATGCATCAAATCATGTGCCATGAAGTTTTAATATGTCCCGCTGTTGTCCAGGTCGAACATGTTTAGTTTAGACAGTGACAGCCCGCACTGAGGGGAACATAATCTTTTGATGGGCCGAAAACATATAGACTACCGCAAATCCACTATGTCAAAGAGTATACTTTAACACCTCCCCAAGAGACACAGACAATAGGAGTTTAGTTTTTATACGACAATAGCTTGTAAAATATAGCCTGGATAATAGGTGGAATATAGCTTGGAATATATAAATCGCACGGGGCACTGACACACCCAGGATCACAGAGCCGTGTAAACTGAGATGCCGTCAAAGTAGGGCATGCACTATTCATTTTGCCGTGATAGGGGAGACACCATGGGCGAAACGAGGTAGCCAGCTGGAGAGATTGTAGCTGCTCCGTGCCAGTGCGCTGACTCTGTAATCTCGATCACAACAATAAAAGTAATGGAAGTTAAAGTCACTCAAAATGTACATCTTGAGTGATTTTAACACTCCCACAATAATTAAACTATTAGAACTCCCACAGCCATTTTGACGGCTCCCTCTCAAACAAAGGAAATCCTGTGAATATAACTTGAAAACAGTTTGTGAACAGTAAACAATGTGTTGCTATGGTCACTCGCACTCCTCCTCTCTGGTGGTAAACCAAGCTAAACCAGTACCAGTCCAGGAACAGTCCAGGACCAGTGCAGTACCAGAACCAGTCATGAACCAGCATCTTAGAAAAAGTACTGCTAAAGAAAGAAAGCAACCAAAATAGCTGCATTTGAATTTCACATTCAGATTAATGGTGTTGATGGTAGATCTATTCACATTTCAAAAGATCATTTTATCTAAATAATGACATTGAAATAAACTACAGATATAAACTGAAAAAGTAACATAGTCATGAAAACCACAAAGGTACACGCGATGAGTATTTACACTTCCAAAACTACAGACGTTTATGACTGCTCTGGGAGTTGTGGTGTCAAAGGTGTGCCAACTGATATCTCAAGTATTCTGCAGCGTTGCATTTACTCATTATTCTATCAGTTGATAAGTTGATTGCATCTACTAATAGTTCAACCTTAAATTACTAGTTATCTGTATTGGTGTAATAGTCTAATTTCATAGAATGTTGTATGTACATGTTTAAGGACAGCGGCTGGTGCAGTGCAGCTTATGGTGATCAAAATAAACAAATTATTTAAAAAAACAAAATCGGGGAATGGAGGAGCCCACCATTTGTCCCTCTACTGTTGGTCCTTCAAAAAGTGGGAGGCAAACATAGAAACTGTCCCAACACGCTTTCCCAAATTCAAATGTTAACTATTAAACTCTGCAGGTAAAGTATATAATGCTTAATAATAGACCTGATGTTGTACCCCACCTGCAGTGTACATAAATTATCTGTCACTACTGCTCTAATCAGAGAGTGGTCGGTCTGCGCATGTTTTTGTCTTTATGTCGGTGAATTGTATAATGAAGAAATGAAACAATAAACACAATATTCAATAAGAATGCATTTATTAACTTGTAATATAAAAGACTACAGTTCGTCATAGCAACCTCAGTCACACCATGCATTTAACCACTCTCACTTAAAGGTGCTTCACAAGTCGTGCTCAGGTGCATGTTGGCAGGTTGGCCCGAAAATTAGAATATGCTGTTTAATGTGAGTGCTAAGACTATCGTATGATGAACTACAACTAGTCTTTGTAAAGCAGCGGCTGTCCGTCTCCATTCACACTTTTTGCACACTTGCACCAGGGTAAGACATTCACGTTTTAGCTGATTGGCCACTTCCATCATAACATAATGCATACAATATGTAAAAATATGGCAGAATGGATTTCAAATCGGAAGTTTTTCCTCAATTAATACTATAATTTAGAATGATCATAACATGGAGATTAAAGGATTTGACATGTAAACCGCCAGCGTATTGTAATTTTTCGCTCCTAATACAATATAACGTCAGTGAACCAGTTGACAAATAGGTATTGGATTTCTCTTCTCATTAAAAAGGACATTGTTCATGGCACTGCATGCAAAAACTCATATTAATAATTTGTCCATTGATAGCCACAGCAGATTATGTGTCAAATATAATGGAATGTGCTTTCAACATTCAACATTGAATATGGATTCAATGTTGAATGGAAAGAGTACTTCTCCAAAATGGCCGGTCTGCTAATGTGAATGTCATTGCCCTCTCGCTACATATACAGCAGAATAAATTGATTATATATCAGAATTACATATGATTATGACATGTGTGCAATATGCTGTAAATATTGTACCCTCTTATAACCACCAGTTCACTAACCTGTTTACAGCTCTAAGCCAACTCTATGGTAATGTATATTCAATATATTTTTAGATAAATACAATATATGTTTAGACAATACAATGACATATATAGGAATAAGTTACACCATATGTATGACCTGTGTACAAGTGCTTATTGCATTTCAACAAATCTTAAGTCTAACTTGGAAACAGCAGTGATATGGCACCTTGTTTCTGGAGATCTGAAAATGAAGAGTCAAATTGTTGTTGTTTTTTTTCTTCAAAATAGGCCTGCATATCAATTTTGTCTGAAGTAAATTAAATCAATATGTCTTAAATGAGAATATTTATAAAGCCGTAAAGCTGACACGAATATGATCAAAGATTTAGTTATATACTGCACATGATAGGCCTATGGTTTGGGAAATGCTTTAAACAGATAAACACAGATGCTTTCAAGCTTGAAAGTACAATACATTGACATAATAATATAAATGTGCACAATTACCTTGCAAAAAAGATCAAGGCATTCGTCTTAGAGGTACACTTCTGACTTGTATTGATGAGATGCATTTTCTCGATTAATTTAGATTAACTCAGCCCTGGGTCATTTAGACCCTTATTTAGGGTATTTTTCTTCTACTTTTAAATCTCTGCGGTGAGTCGTTTCAACCCGAGGAAAGCACAAGGGTTAAATTCTGAATTTGTATCCACTTTTTCACAGTTTTGCAGTTTTAATTACGAGGCATGTTTTGTAGTGGATAGACCATATCAAGATTTTGGATTGAAATTTCACAACCAATTTCTTTATCCCTAAATGTCATCCATGCAGGCAAATCTATGTGTCAAGATTAAAATCCTATCACTTATTTTACCAAGGGAAGATATACATCCTTGCAGTGTAGATGAGTAAAAAAGAACAATCTCAGTCAGATCATGAATCTACTAACACTTCCGGTAAAAGCTGAACACAGACATTTCTATCCATGTGCGATATTTGGACACGGCTGTGTAAACTCCAGGAAACTCAGGGACAGCGCAGCCAAAGCCCCAGGACACAACGCCAAATAGCAAGCCGTCACAGACCAGCGGACCACCAGAATCCCCCTGAAAAACAACAGAGCAGATCCAGTTACACAGAGGAACAGGTGCAGCTGATGCTTCACAATAGGATGAAGTCATGGTTGGAATCTTCGGTAACATACATGATCAGATAATGCGTCACGCCCATTGATGTTCCCGACAGGCCGCATGGGAGCAGACAAAAGTGTTTCGGAAGTATTGACTATAGCACAAGGGTTGGCAACCTGCGGCTGTGGAGGGGGGCTCTTAAGTGCCGCCCGGGTCCTTGAGCCGAACATGTATGAAAATGGTGGGAAAGGGGTTAGTTCTATTTTTAGTTTTCTGTGGGAGAAAAAACATTCTTAACTTTTTTCATTGCTGTTAAAACTTTTCTGTCAACGTAGATTTGCGTAATAACTTGCGACAGGATTCAACAAAGCCCCTCACAGGCAGCCGCTGTTGTAAACAAACCGGCTTGTACAACAATTATTCATTTATTCTTGAGGATAGCCCCTTGAGATGAAACATCACTTTTTCAAGTGGGTCCAGAGACTCAAGGACAGGGATTCCAAAGCTAAAAAGACAAAGAGCGGTAACACTTTATAATACTGTTTGCTTATAAACCATTTATAGATCATTGACTAATAGTTAACAAAACATTAACGTATGTCTTATTAAT
>JAPMNZ010912924.1:5278-15701 GCA_029875035.1 Pomatoschistus microps
CTATTGGGGACTGCAGAAATTTCTAACGCGCGAAGAGAGCGGGAGGCAGAGCGGACCCGTGCGCTCTTGGAGACAGAGGAGTCGCAAAGAAGCATGGAAGATATAACCCAGCGTGTTTTTCTTGTTTTTGCTCACTAAGTTTGACCGGTCCGAAGTCAGGCGAGTGAAAGTGGATTGATTTTTTTTTAATTGATTGTTTTCGTTTGAGGGGAATTCATGCACCGATAAGCTGAGACGGGGCCAATATGCCAGAATGGGTCCTCTACTCTCAATCCTTCTCTATGGACTTCTGTGCACCCAAACACAAGGTAAGTTCTCAATCTTTCAATCAAATCCGTCTTTTCATCGGACGTATTTATCATTGTGCGTAAAAACAAACATAGTTCTCACCAAAGCAATGCGCCCACGGTCAAGTGTATACACGAAGATAACGCACTCTACGCGCAACAGTGAATTGGAAATCTTGTGCATTCTTCAATAACGACCATTTGAAAAGCACAAAAGAAGTGCTAATTAAGTCCCATTTAAACCTTGATTCCAGGCAAGGCTGTGTGGCTAATGAAAGTTTATTTATTCATGAGGGCTGCCATAATTGAACACATTTATTACTTAAATACAGAGACTGACAGCTTTAGCTTTGTTTATTCCACACCAGGGCAGTTCTAAACCCACTGTTTTGTAGCATACGATTACTTATTCATCAGCCTCAGCCTTATATCTTGATTTACATACTAATGTGTTTTTTGTGTTATGCAGAGTCATTCCATTACTCTGAGGAATGCATTAAGATTTGCTTTTCCCCAATTTGTATGAAATCTGGCAAGAAATGTTAAATCCATGCATGTCATTAGCATTTTTATTGTAATGTGGGGTACGTATTGTTAAGTGTTTAAGAGAGCTACTCCTTACATCCATGTCATGTTCTCCTTGGGAAATGCTGTGTACCCCTTCAGCTCACAAATGGCACACTTAGAATGTGTGTCAGTGTGTTACATGTATTTAGGTGGTGCCTGTAGTCTTTGCCCACAGTTCCCGCTTTATTTTGTGGCACATATTTTGGTATGCAATGTGTATCTACAATATTCTCTTGGAACGTTCTGACTCATTCATTACAAAGTTAATACTAGTATTGTCTTGCAAACCCAAATCCATGGCATTGTTTGTCAGCTACATTCAAACAATATATCCCTAATCTCTGTGCTATTATTAGAGGTGAAGATGGTGCAGTTTTGCTAATTAAGCAGGGATTTTGGTAAACATTCGAGCCTGATTTGGTGTTTTCCAATTGAGCGAAACATCTGTGAGACGCGCCTCTAGGATATGTTAATTGGCAGCGCATGACTGATTATTCCTTTGGCAACACTATAGATAATCTATGGGCCGTTAGGGAGGATGAGTGTTTGTCCCGAACAGGGTTTCCAGTTACTGACAATGTATGATTCTAGAGCCAATCACAGACCAGTCTTGCTCATTAATCCCCAAGAAAACATAAAAAAATATCAATATAACGGAAAATATGTGTCATTTCATGCATATAAACAATAATTACTTTCAGTGAGTTGATCGTGGTTGCGACACTTTCTTTGCGTCATTGTTATGCCCTTCTCTGAGTGGTTTATTGGCAGTTGACTGAAGAATTAGCGCACGGTGTTTATTACATCCGACCACGTTTTAATGAGGAAATATTGACATTAACATCATTCTTTCGGTGTGAAATACAAAATGACAAAAGGACACTTCGATAACTTAGATTTAGAGCTGTCAAGGTGGCAGTAAACTAGTGCCAATACCACCCAAGGACAGCGAGGACATCACATTGGCAAGCCAACTCCTAAAAGTGAAAAGTAATGGGCAGAATTTTAGGACCCATTTTTTAGTAAGTTTCAGCACCACGGACAGCACATGAGCATATCAGTCTGGGGAATGTAGAAGCGGAGGCAAAAGTTTTACAGTTAGAGCTGATTTAGCATTACTTAGTTACTACTTTCTACTTACTATTACCTATTATTGTTGTTGTTCATTTCACCTGGAATTACTAAAAGGTGATGTCTGCAGATTTACTGGAGGAGAATAGTTGTACCAATGGCAAGAGGCCTCACCTTACTTTGTTCAATCAGAAAGTAGTGGTGGTGAGAATGTGTGGGTCTAACCAGGGCTGGCTTTGATAAAATAGCTATTTTCCAAATTTAAAATTGAAATGAAATTGACTTTAAGGAGTTGTTCTTACCTCAATGTACTGATTGCCTATTCTTCTCACGTGTGTTGCTTCATATCAAGTTGCTCCAGATGTGTTTTTGCTTGAGCTTTTAAACACAATCCCTCAATCCCAAAAGTACATCTTAACATTAAATGTTATATAGGAGCTATTTGGCAATGAGTAAAGTGCCTGCAGCAGTACAAATACCAAGTCTAAACAAAATAGCTCAACACCCCAAATAAACAGCAGATAGTCCAACCCTACATTCAAGTATCACATAGTATGCACATATAATATCCTAATGTTGAATATTGTTGTGCCTTTGTTGTTTTGAATTTGTTTTTGCATTTTCTAAATTTAGCGTCAGTTTGTATTGATTGAGTATTGATCGTGTATTGATTTAGGTTTGACTAATTAAATGACAATTCCTGACAAGGCAGATTTTGAGCTTCTTATGCAATTCTTTGATTCATAGTTGAACTCTTATATTTCTTTCATAATAGTAGCTATCATAATACTCTTTGTGTAGTTATATAATAGAGTACCTTGGGCAGTAACATGTTTGACTCGATTAGCTAACTAACAAGCACTATTGTTTCCAAATATACAATTCTATTTCTATTGACCATTATCTATTGTGTTTGATTTCTTGCTATTGTGGTGATTCTGCAGCAAGAGAAGAGTATCTGCTCCCTGCAACAATGTAGCATCAACGCCTCGGTGGTGTCTTTGTATTACAGTATATCGTCGTTGTAGTCATTATGCCATTATGTTTTTGAGCTTGAAACCTCTTAGAAGTCAACAAGACCAGTGAATTTGATTGTGGCAAAGCTCTCTCCTTAAGGGCGACATAGACAAAACAATTACCCCTCCATTCATGTCTTCTATCTCCTCTCATTCATATTCAAGGTCATGGCGTCTCGAGTCTTCACGGAGGCAAATGGAAGCAGCTTTGTGGAGAGGGTCTTCATTCTATCACGGCCCATAACAGAGTGACAGCACCCCATTGAACTCTACATTACAATGTGCCCACCACTGTGCCACCCAAATCATCTCATTTATATTCACTTGTCAGACCGCACAAATCCCAAACTGTACATTAGTGGAGGGCTAGATAATGGGACATCCAATTAGAAGAAGTGACTATTGCACAAAATGTGTGTTTGTTTGTGTGCCTCTAGGGACCCACACACACCCCTGAGACATATGGACAAGGTTTTAAAAGCCTGTTAAAAACATTATGTATCGCCACTGTTTAGAGAGTTGGCGCCAGTTAATGGAATGTTTTTTTTGTCAACAAACCTCTTAGCATTTAAAGACTGTCTGAATCAGTCAAAAACGACTAAAAAGCCTGGACGTTTCAATATATTATTATTCTCAATTACAGCAGGGTATAGATTGCCATATAGAAACAGCGTAGGTCTTTTAAACATAATCAGGATTAGAGCAGGTCTTACAAGCGAGACCATTGTAATTGTAAGTATTTTGATTTATTCAGGCTAAATTTAGTAATTGTATTTTCCCCTATGTTCAAGGCTTGAGTACCCTGAAAATGTTTGTTTACCCTCTGCACTGACTGAAAATCAGCCCAAGTTCTACAGTTATGATTGAACAAACAAATATTTGCTCTCATGATAAAGTCATTTGTTATGACCACAAAGTGTGTGGGTCCCTCAGGACACAACCTATACTTTCATTTTCAAAGAAACAGGCACTTTTCAGGGCTATAACTCAACATTTGAAACAACTCCTTTTCTGACACCGTTTTACCATTTGCGCACGTAACTGTATGACTTTAGCCATACGTTTGTCCAACATTATAATCATTATATGTTATAACACCTTCACAATTTGTACTTTTATACAAGGGATTGCTTGTTCAGGAGGTGAACCCTTTATAATTTTTTATAAAATAAATTTGATTTGAAACAGACAGAAGGTGGAGCCTTTCATAAGAGATAAGATGACTACTAAAATCAATATGAAAAATGTGGGAAAACATCTATTGGAAGCCAGGTTATATTTCTGCTACTATCTCTATATCATTAAATTATAATGTATATGCAAAATTTAGACTTTCACATTAATATCAGCACAAAACATGGCAATGCAACAGTTTGAAACTTCAAATATTGTCTCTCTGAATTTGGCAGCTCAAACCATTACATTGTCATTCAAATGTGTGCTATCAAGTTTGATCAGCCAACAGTACCTACTTCAAACTACCTCCTACAATTACTTCTATTACTACTTATCTAATCCAAAATATTGACAAATTCAACATCGTTTTCCAAGCAGCAAACCAAATCCATGAGCTTTTGTGATATCTGTATGTGTGCTCACCCACTGTGCGATAGACGACAGTGGTGATGTTGTCCCATCTTCAAACAAACAGCGTGCAAATGCATTTGGGTCACTCTGCTGTGACATTTAGAGGTGGCATTAACATCAACATTAGACTTGGCTGTGCTTTTCTCATAGATGGATGAATAGAAAGATATGGTTGGAGGTTATTCATCGTCGAACTTAACAAAACTGGTGACATTCACAAAGGATTTCCATAGGATCTGACTGCGTTGTATATAGTTAGGGTTAGGGTTATAGAGGAATGATGATTTGTACTGTATAATAGAACCAAGTGGAAGCACATCTGCGAGCACATGAAGCCAGTGTTTGATGGGACGTGTTAATGAAAAAGCTAATGCGATGTAATGACTACTGCGTTGTCTGTGTAAAGTAAATAAGAGAAGACTGGAGGACTATCGTTTCACTTCGCTTATAAAGCAGTCTTTGAGAAGAGAAGCCAAAATCGACAATACCATTTGCTGTTTGTACTACGTCTGCAGATCTGGGAGATTCTCTTTTGTGTGAGATATTGGCCTAAACTTTTCTTGCCTCGGGTTTGTCAGCAGAATTTACGCAGAATCGACAAGAGTCTGTATTTGAAAATTAACTCGTTGCTTTATTAAAAACAGTGATTTTATGCACAGCCATGTTTGCTTTTCTAATAGCAATGGCTCAGGATTTCACCATTGTGCTGCTGAAGAAAATTAAAATGCATTATTTATGTCTCTCTCTAACTGTCTGCTCTGTTCTTTCTCGCTGCAGGGTCTCGAGTGCGTCAAGAAGACTCCCCCCCTCGCATCGTGGAGCACCCCTCTGACCTGATTGTGTCCAAAGGGGAACCAGCCACACTAAACTGTAAGGCAGAGGGACGTCCCACGCCCACGGTGGAATGGTACAAAGATGGGGAGCGAGTGGAGACCGACCGGGAGAATTCACGCTCACATCGAATGCTGCTGCCCAG
Source organism: Pomatoschistus microps (assembly GCA_029875035.1). Lineage (NCBI taxonomy): Eukaryota > Metazoa > Chordata > Actinopteri > Gobiiformes > Gobiidae > Pomatoschistus > Pomatoschistus microps. The sequence goes on from JAPMNZ010912924.1 coordinate 10,783, forward strand.
TGGCTCGCTCTTCTTCCTCCGCATCGTCCACGGCCGCCGCAGCAAACCTGACGATGGCACATATGTATGTGTCGCTCGCAACTATCTGGGGGAGGCCGTGAGCCGCAACGCATCCCTGGAAGTGGCATGTAAGTCTTTGTCCCTGGGCAACAAGTGAGGGAACATGGGGCTTTGGTATCAGTGAAACACGCGACAAACTAATGTTGTAACCTCATATAGATATATCAGGTGAACATGCTCCATCACAAAACATGCTGCACTGTTTCATTTGCTGATGGAATATTTACCCTTTGATCTCTTTGATACCATAGATTGGACACAGATCAGTGAAATGCATTCACAGAACCATCATCACAGGAATCAGTTATCATAAATAATAAATTTGACTCCAAAAAAGGTCTTGATATTGACTACAGTGCCTACAGTGATAGTGACTACAGAACACTGTTGTATTAACTTGGAGGGGATGATAAAACATGTTTTTATCTTCTCTAGCAACATTGGCAAGTAAGTCATCCTAGTACATCAAATGAAAGTCCAATCAGAATCAACAAAAAACCAATATCATAGAGCTGATTCCTGTTTAAGCACTTTTTCAAATCAAATACAGAATTTCCAACTCCACAACGACAAACTGGGTTCTGGTCCATACTGTAGGTCCAGGGCGGGAAGTCCAGGGTTTCAGATCCCAATGGGTAATTATCAATAATTAGCAATAAACAGGCTGCAGGGGAAAGAACCACTGGACACAGGTGGCAGACAAAGTATGAGAGGTTAGGTTTCATCATATTGGGGCCTGTGGATGTAAAGTGCATTTTGTAAGATGCATATATTGTTTTTGTGCATCCATAGATTTAAGATGTATTAATCTTGATATGACTTTCAAATAGTATATTTAATTCAAAGCAGTACATTTAGTTCATGTTCACACTTGTTTGCCTGGTTGAATTTAAGTTTGGTTCACTTTGGAAAAAAGAAATGCGTCACAGATCTGTTTCAAAATAGGTAAATGATAAATTATCTTGTGTGGTGGTTTTACGTCCCCATATAAAACATTGGACCGGAATTGGTCCAGTTAATGTGAACCAGACCATTATGTATAAAAACATGCTCATTCTTTCATGTTTCGTCTGCACAATGAGAAAAAGCTTGTTACATACTCAAATCAGGACAAACTCATACTCAATGTCTTAGATGAACTAGATCCTGTGAAAGATGGACATGCGTTCTGTTCGGCTCTGCTTGTCCTAAATATGTTCTGAATGTTTAATGCTAAGGCCCCAGCTTGTTGATTCACTGCTTTGTCTGTACTCTCCTGCTTTAAACTGCTCACACTCGCACTATAAACAAACACAATCTCACAAAAGGGCAAAGGGTTCGTCATTTTTTTTAGTCAATTGTTTTATTCTGTTTGTTTAGAATTCCCAACTTCCCTTTTTTTTTTGGTCTTTTTTCTTCTTTTTTTTTGCACCATTTCCCAGTGAAAACGAGAAGCCCAAAGCGGTGTGGGTGTTGCGCTGATGTGTGCTCGCATGCATGTATATCTGCCTTTGCATGTGTGCGTCCAAGCGTGTGTGTCTGCGTCTTGTTCATGGCAAGAAATCAGCTCAGTTTAGCACATAATGGAAATGCGGATAGCCCAGAGCGCCTCTTCCTCCTTCCCACACGGGGAGAGAACTGGCTGGGAGCAGGATGCAGCTTTCCAAATCCAAAGAGTGGAGGAGAGCGGGCGAGGTTCAGATACCACCCCTCTCTCTCTCTCCCCCCCCGAGCCTTTTACTGTGCTGCCCATACATTACTCAAGCAGGTCATCCAAACAGGTCTCACTAGCTGTATTCACACACATGGTGCACTGACAACATGCTAAGGCTCAGCAGACCTAGAAGGCTTCAGAACCATTTCAGATCTTACTCATGTCATGACACACAGCAGCTGCTAAAGGGATCCTTGACCAGAGGCGCCTCAGGAATGACATGAGTAATTTTTCAAGACATTTTGTTATTTACATTTTGATCCACAAACGCACATGTTCATATGAGAACGTAATGATAGAATACTGTTAGTCAAACTGGTAAGCTTATTGATGGTGCATTGTGTCATTTTTCCGATGTATTTGTTTCTTCGCTTAGTATGTTCCTTAGTATAATTTGAATTTTTTTACTGGTAAAAAATAAATAAATAAATGTTTACCCCCAATTTTCACCAACAGCCGTCTACCTGCCGTAGACATGCAGGATACAAGTGCAGAATTAGAGCCTCTAGAGTAAATTGAATGTTTTAAAAAGTTTATAATGCTAACGTTATGCCTGCCTTACACCTAAGTTACGCCTATGTTACGCCTATGTTACGCCTATGTTATGCCTATGTTACGCCTATGTTTCGCCGATGTTACGCCAATGCCAAGCTGATGTTACGCCTATGTTAAGCCTGTGTCACGTCTGTGTCATGCCTGCGTCATGCCGGGGTTATGCTTATGTTCTGCCTGTGCCACGCCTATGTTATGCTTATGTTATGCCTATGTTATGCCAATGTTACACCTACATTAGTAAACTAGGAGTAAATTTGCGTCATTTTTCAAATAGATATGACCTGCAACATAGCCATGTGAAGTCACTTGCTTGTCCCCAGTGTAGTTGGAAAGTGTAATGCCAAAATGCAGAACATTCCTAGAAAAATAAAACTGGATCCACCAGCAGAAGGGTATGTTGTGTGCCTCCATAAGTTCCCCAAAGCATTTTTTTGTATTTCTTTGAGAAGAAATACAAATCACACATTGCATCCTATTGTTTACATTGTGATTTCTTGCTTCCCCCTTTACTTCTTTTTGGTTTTTCAAATCAATAGCACAATGCTGAAATTAATACTTCAGGATCACCTCAAAAGTTGGAAACACTAGAAAATTCTGGCACAATTCCACTGAGGTATTACAGACAGTCATGGGAATTCGCAATCCACCAGACTGCTGGCCTAGACAGCCAGGCAGACACATTTAGTTACTCACTGAAGTTTGTCAGAAATTTTACATGTTTTTTTTTTTTCACCCTAACTCCGTGCCCAATTATAATATGATATGTGTGCAACAATTTTTGTCACATGGTTGGTTGCATCCATTTGGTCCGTGTTAAATCAGCCTATTAATGGTTGAATACAACATATACAGCAGTGGCATTTTTGGATCCCTCACTGAAGCTTTTTCTGTTGTGGACATAATGACTTGAAGACCTCTGTCGTGATAAGCCCTAAAGTAGACTGTCCCCTGTACGATTTATGATGCTCATATTGCAGTTGTGCCTCGCCTTTATTTCTCTGCAGGACTCTATTTGAAAGAGATAGAAATACTAAAAGTGATCTAAAAGGGACAAGATAATATCACATCATTTGTTCCCAACATCCAGTCTTTGTCTATTGGCTTTTCCACATTACACCCTTTTGTTTACATTGTGCTTGCTTGCTTCCCCCTTTTCTTCTGTTAAATCAATAGCACAATGCTGAAATACCTTGAAAATAATGGTACAGATTCCGGTTGGTGCAGGAGTGTTAAGGGATCCGGCATTGATTGGTCCAGAAGATAAGACTTACTGTTAAAGCTCTGAGGCGTCTTACAGTATATGCAATCTCGCTCCATGGAAAGAGAGCAGTGGTGTAGCAGATATTGAGCAAATCCTTTCTATAAAGAACCCAGGAACCCCAAACCGTCGCTCCACTGTCAGGAGACTAATGTTAAAGCTGCTACACTGAATACAGGCAGACTTCATGAACACAATGACAGCGGAAAACCAAATTGGCAGGGATTTTCTTTTTTCTACCCTGAGGATTTCCAGTGTGCTGTAAAACAATACACTTTTCTTTTTCATATATTTGCAAAATCCATTTTCAGGGTGCTTTGGAAGTGTTGCTATGAGCACACTTTGCAACGCTAGGAGAGATGGGGATGACTCAATGGAAGAGATGGCAAACACAAGTGGATTTATTAGCCACATTGAAGTTGAGTACGGTTGAGACTTGAGGAAGCAGACTTAATCAATAATATGAGCTAAAGAACGTAGTTGTGTGGAACGTGAGTGAAAAGGTAAAAATCTACTACCGCTAATCAAATACTCTAATTTAGCCACAACTATGCTCTGCTTTACCAGACGACAACATCGTACCAGCCAATCTTACGCAGTCACCCCCTCACAACCAAAAACATATTCAATAACAATAATTCAAATTCAAATTAAACGCAAGCTTTGTTGTCGCAGAGAATATACAATGGTATATTCTGTATTTGTTTGTACATATTTGATGACATTTCTATGACCTTTGTGTATCCCCCCTTGTATAAAACAGCACTAGCAAATATGCCAACCTTATTATATAAACGATGCTGCTCCATTCTTCCGCAAAAGCATAACGTGTACACTTTCAGTATGGAGAACATTGCTCTGCACACATTCAATTAAAATGGAAAGACTTCATAATTGGCCTCCACATTAGCAAACCATTAATTCCTCATTTATAGTCAAAGGATGATTTTAATTGCGTGCATTTCTCTCTGTATTCCTCTTGCAGTGTCTTACTAAAGTCACATTCAATTGCCTGGAATCCTCCAAAAAGTCTAAGTTTAATTTTCTGCTTGATATGGTCTGCATATGTCTCGCATTTGCAAGTAGACTGCTTTCAATCCATGCAGCACTTTCTTTCTCGTTCTCATTACAAAGTGTGTCTTTATTTTTGACCACTTCACTTTTCAACATACGGTCGCTATTAGTACGTTTTGTAGTAGTGTTTGTGTTGTGTTATTCCCTTGCCACGCACTATACTGTACAGATTGTTTCAAAAGACTACCTACATTTCACTTTAAAGGAGACATATTATGGAAGATTGACTAACTTGATCTTCAAACCATTTTTCAACATTGTTCGAAAACAGTGACAGTG
>JAPMNZ010912941.1:0-10702 GCA_029875035.1 Pomatoschistus microps
CGCTGATGTTCAGAATTCTTTGTTCAGTTTTCATGTAGTTCCAGAGAGTTGTTGAACTAGCTAGCTTAGCTGTTAGCTGCCTAGCACGTCGCAGTGAAACATTTGGGAGCTAACTATTTTATTTGCAGTTATTAAATACATTTCAAATTATAAGGGCTTTCTAATAGTTGTTCGAATATATATATTTTATATTTTAGAATTATATTCGATTTTTGAAGTCCTAGCTTAGCAGCGCTGTAGAGGAATGGATCTATAGTGTAGAGGCTAGAAGATACAGGCTCGTTCTGTGAGTGGAGGAGAATGAGCGTCCCGCTAAGACTTTACGTAGCACTTTCTACGGCCTGTATTCTTACATATCTGAATCAATGACCTCAAGTTTTTACATTAAATACGGATTATAATACAACTTGTATGTAGTAATAAGCATTTTTATGAACTACTTAGAAAAAAATCGGGTTTTAGCAAATTACACAATTGATAAAATGTGTAATTTTAAAGCATTTTCGTATTGTTGAAATGAAAAATAAAACCTTTTGAATTTCAGTTGTATTAGTTTTATGAACTCCCAGAGATAACCCAATGCAGTACTCGTGTCGGCAAGTACACAAATGAAGGTACTCATGCTGGTTTTGAATAAAGGGATGCCTCTTGTTTACAGACATGGGAGACTTAAAAACTCAGGCTTGAGGCATATGTTCATAAGCACTGTGGCCCCCCATTATCAGTCCAGCTTTAGGCCCCGACTCCACCGGCTGCGTAAAACGTACTACGCAAAAGTCCAAACGAGTCTGTTTCGAGTCCGTTTCATCTCCGTTTCAGTTTTCTTCATGAGGGTGAATGGAAGTGGCTCCACTGCCCGCGACAAGTGGGGGCGGGTCCTGGCTCTAAAGTGGCCAAAATGACGGGCGCTGACATGCTGCAATACCACCCCGGGCCAGAGGGGCTGGACCCGGAAAGGGAATTATTCAATGCAAATGTACGTAGCTTCTGACCTCTCAAAAACATCTTTACAGGATGGTCCGTAAGTCGGCTCTTGGCCCAAAGCTCCGTTCCACATGTGTCAATGCTGAGGGGAGTGAATATTCATGGACCACTCTTGTTTAGTCGCTGTGAATTTTTAAAGACACTCGTTTAAATGAATGGGCTCGTGCCGGCTGAAGCATGCACAGATGCCATTTTGAATCACTCCATGAAAGCCTAATTTTTGGCCCGTTAATTCGAACGGTGGAGATAGGTGTGACTACGTCCGTTAATATATACAGTCTATGACTGCAACATGCATTTGTATGACGCGCGTAGGGAGCAGTCCGTCCACGCAGAGTGCAACGGACGCGGACGGATGAACGGATGAAATTGAAACAATAATTCTTTTACGTCCGTCAACGCGTGTCTGGTCAGTTTTCCATTGGAAATACAAAGGAAAAATATATTTACCACATTATTATGTATTGATGCTGTAGTCCTTGGTTTTAAGTGTTTGTTAATGACAATGATTATAACAAATGTCTAATTTATTTTCATGTATTAAATTGAAATTTATTTTTTGCGTAATGTTAATATTGACTCTTTCAAAAAAGCCTAGTTTTGCCTCATCCATCGCGACGTCCTCGATGCTTCAATATGCCGTGCTTTGCAGATCATAGCTATAGCTCATGCAAATCACACATCGCTTCTTCTATTTAAAACAAAGCCTCACAGGTGCTGATAAACGCACAGCCAGAGCTACGCGCTGCTGAACCCGGTGTGGCCACTATTTTGTTTTACGGACGTCTGACGGGCAGCAGCCTCCGCGCGTAAACGGAGACGCGGCCGGTGGAGTCCAGCACTCAGTCCTGGTTTAGCTCCTGTTTTGGATTTTTACGAATATCTTCAGTCTTCTTGCTCTGAATGCTTGTGTCCCAGTGACCACTTTGGAGCTCTCTTGTTTGGCTGCTGCACGTGTTGCTGGTGGAAAACAATGTTCATCTCCTGCTTTCGCTGCATGCATCGAGTCGCCTCTGCCGCAACACCGCATCTGCCATGCAGGACAAACCGTTTGAGTGATCCCAGTGCTTTTATTTTAATATCGTAAAATCCAGACGTGAGAAGATGGGACTGACATCAGATGCCTTTATTTGTGGGGAAACTCCTTGCCCGCCTTTGCAGCCACCTTTGCAGCCACCTTTGCAGCCACCTTTGCAGCCACCTTTGCAGCCACCTTTGCAGCCACCTTTGCAGCCACCTTTGCAGCCACCTTAGCAACACAGTTTGCATCTGCCCTTGCTACGGCACCAAGTTAACTCTATCGGAACATTTGTCTGTGTACGGAAAAAGGCCCCGGCTAGCTTCTGTTCAAATCAGTGGTTAGGTTATCGAATCCCGGTTAGGACCGGCTTTTTCTGTTCTCCTCGTGTCTGCGTAGGTTCCCTCCGGGTGCTCCGGTTTCCTCTACCACAAATAACATGACTTGTAGATCATACCCTCCTGCTCTGGTAGCCCTGCCCAAACAAAGCACTGGTGCCTCTGAGGGCTTCTGCTCCTCAGAGGCTTAGTGACATTAGAGGTTTGGGGATTGGTGGTGATCCAGTTATTATACTAGATCTATGGTCCAACTGTCCAGAAGAATGAATTCTGCATTAAATTGTATTTTTTTGAGAATTCTGAAGTAAGTAAATTAGCAAAGTAGAGCTGTTTCACAATTATGTGAAGCAGTTTTTTTTCAAAGGGTGCAAAATTAACCAGCTCCAAGATGCTGTGACTTACCTCCACAGAGCGTGAAATGAACAGACACTGATGACCATGCTTTGAAAATCCTGAAAAGGGCACCATCATTAGTTTCTAATCAATTTCGAGACATAATGACAAAATTAATGTATTTTTAATTTTGACCTGCCTCTAACTAGTGGTTTATTTATCAAAACCTGACATGTCCACGCTGAAGTCATGAGTCATGTGCACTTACAGGATTAGAGATCGGCAACAGAACAGACCAAGTGCACTGTGGGAAATTGCGTGTCGCAGTTACAAGGAAATACAGCAAAATACTGTGGAGAAAAGAACTAAGCACAAGTCTAGTGCAATCAAACAGTGACCACAGTAAACCTTGTATTGTGAGATTGTGTATGTAAACCAAGGAAGTGGCAGAGGAACATGTGACACATAAGTTTAAACATGTACAAACACCACTCACTGTTTAAAGCTGGGGTACCTGACTTTATATAATTGATCATGTTTAACCTGGTATTTGAGCCGAAGTTCAAGGCTATTATTTCCTACAATTATCTGTTTAGTTGATGGAGAAAAGCTCATTTTCGTTTTGTGCTTGAGGAGACACCTGATCTACCTGCACACCTGTCACCTGAGCTCAGCCAATCACAGCATGCCTTTCTCTCTGTTGGCAGGTGGTTGCCGTAGTGATGGATGGGGAGCTGGACTCGACCGCTGCCAAAGAGGATGCCCCCTCCCCCGACACCAAAGAGGACTCTCCCATGGTACGGCATCCGTGGCACCAAGCCTCCACTGCATGTCTGCTGAATGTGTGTGTTGTGGCATCCATCAAGGATCAAATAGTTTTAATAGAAATTAGTCAGCCATTTTACAAAGTCTACATTTTTTCTCTGTTCACAATGTGCATTAGAATTGAGCTGTAGGCAATTAACAAAGACGTCTGACGGATTAGTTGCCTCCATATCGGATGACATGACAGAGGGTTTGAGGAGAACCTCAAAACAACGAAATCTCCAGTCGAGGTCAGCCAAGAAGGCCGGGCTCTTGTTGGTATTTCTCAACCTCCTCCACAAGCTCAGTCTCCTTCCCTCCAGTGACGTGATGTTCCACGTCTCCACAGGCAGATGCTGCAAGTGTGTCCTCTCTGCACCCGCCCCCATGGATCCCTCTGCGCGAGGTGAGCCCCATGAGGGCAGGCCAACCACGTCCTTTTGAGCCCGACAGAGTCCCGTGGGCGAAGGCCCTTCTGCACCATTATTGTTCTGCAGTTTAATACTGTTTTAGGAACTATTCTTTTCCCCATTTTTTTTTTTCTTGGATCGCGATACAATTGTTAAACTTCAAACCCAAACCGATTTAGAGTCCCGGTCCAATGCTTTTCATCATTGGTATTGTAAATTATAAAACAAATTTTTTAACAAGTAAACTTCTTATTTTGAGTGTTCTCAACCTAACAAGGATTTGTCGCCTCATCAAATGATTTTTATAATGTTTGCAAGCATTATCTACCATTTATGTTTAATGGGGAATTTTTCGTTATTATTAAAAGTGGCGGGGCTTTTGCTGTGCACTCAAGCATTCAGAAGCTGCAAATGATAACATTTGATATCAGCGTTATAGCCTAGTATGAGCCCAGAATCTCCGACACATTCAAACCAATCTGGCAACGAAGCCTTGGTGTGTTATGGGGCTTCACCTGCCCATCACTCCTAGGGTTGTAGCGATACATTAATCTCATGACACGATACACAATATTCAGCTCACAATACGATTTATCACGATATGCAGCCGATAATATAATAAGATTTGATTTAGTTCAATACTTATAATTTACTGAAAGAAAAATGAAAATTAAAACATCAATTACACAATTGTTTTAAAAAATATATATTATTAAAAAATCCGCTCTCAGCCCAGAAAGTAAAATAATAACTCAGGGCTCTTAACTGCAAAACAAGCAAGACGGCCTGTTGTGGTTTGTTTGTTTTGATTTGTTAATAACATTTTACTCTTGGGCACAAACTGGTAATATTCAATGCTAAGTGAAAATTTAGGTACCCCAGCTTTAATTTAACGCGTTTTATTTTCAGCGCTTTGGGAGAAGACACCGGGGAGACATGGACACTTCCTCAGTCTTTATAATCCAGTTCTGTTTCTTGAAGCGGCGTATTTATTGCGTGCAAAGACGCGCACTTACAGCACGTTACAGCGGCACGTTCGCTGAGCTGACGTCAAAGTGGCTCACAGCCGAGTATCTGAGGAAAATTATCATCCCTGATTTCAATTCATTAACTTTATTCATCCGTGAAGAACTTCCTTCCAGAGTTTATCACTTTTGTGCAGCCTGTCTTGCATACTTTGCATGTTGCTTTTGTAGTGTCCTCGTTTTCTAATGAGAAATACTGAAACACTTTTGACAAGTTTTAACGAGTAGCCACATGAACGCCACTCTGAAGTTTAATATAATTGCGTGCACAGTTACCGTAAACGACTGCTTCAACTACAGCTGTAAAGATCGGGCGAGTCGTCAGGCAGATTAACCGATCCCTGATCAGTCAAAAACCATGAACCTGTACCGTTCATTGTAGGTTTTGGGCTGTGCTTCGTCGGAACCGTCATCTTGGACCTGTTTGCCATGAGGGAGACCCGACCAGTGGCATAAAGCCCCAGGCAACATGGCTCTGAGGACAGGGGTCAGCCACTCCCCTAGTGGCTACCTGAAGCTTTTAGACTGGGTCAAAAAATGCCGGTCATGACCACCCTTTCTTGCCATACGTGCACTAATTGAATTCAGTCATCTTTACAGCAGTTTTTTGGCCTAAAAAATATGTGGATTTTCATATGACAGCCATGTGTGATTCAAAGAACATTCATTAATGTGTACATTGAGGAGTACATAGACCCCAGGAAGAATAACTTCTGTATATTTCAGTTGGTAATGGGATCTAAATAAAAAGCTTTTTCTTTTTCAGTAGTTTGAAGTATGAATTCTGATGTGTGTTCAGGAGAACGATGAGGACGATGACGTGGTCCTGGTGGAGGAGGAGGAGGCCAAAGAGGGGCCCACCCCGGAGGCTGCCAGTGAGGCCCCCAGCCCGTCTGCATCTGCCCCGGGGCCCGCAGCCACACCCGCTGAGCCTATAGTCATCGACGACGAAGAGGAGCCTCAGCACAACTCCCCCTCAGCCAAAAGTCAGTCTCGCATCAGCTCTTCACATTTCAGTCATGCATAAGTGATCCAAGATGGCACCCTATTCAAATGAATGGCTTGTGCTCAGTAGCGCATGGGACTTCACGGGGACCGAAAGGTTAGCGGGACTCTCCTATATTGGGGCAGCGTCTGGTCCTCCCGGTTCTGTGCAGTGGATTATCTCCCATGATGCGTTGCGCCAAATACGTGTGTCAGTCATCTGAAAAAAAGTTGAGGATGACAAGGGACACTAAAATCTCCACAAAATCCGATTTTTATGAAAGCTGTAGGTTCTCTGTCAGCTGAGGTCGAGCTGTTTTAGTTTACATTGAGTTCTATGGGACTTTTTTCTGGGTAGCCCACGTGAATTTAATCTGCAGTACCACGGGCGCCCCCTGTGCCCATGAGTGGGACAGCTATGAGCTAGTAATACCCTATCCAGTTATTATAGATCCATGTGTTTACCACAGATCAGTCATGGTATAGATTAATTTACCTTATTTACTTCAAACCTACAAACACAATATCACATTATTTTCACATCAACACCGGTTTGAAAAGGGGTTGGATGAAGCAGAACCCCCTCACCCATTCAATGCTTAAACCCTCTGTCTAGATTGGGTTTTCTCCTGTCATTTATGTAAATTGCGCAACTTGACAGTAATTTTATGGGTTCTTTCCCCAGCTCCCCCCGGTGGTCCCTCCCCTGCCCCCTCGCCTGCTGCCCACACCGAGCCTGACTCGGAGATCCAGATCGCCAGTGTGACCACGCTGGGCTCCGGACCGCTGAAGGGGGACAGCAGCCCGGCAGGAGAGCAGGACCAGGAGCAGGGCCAGGACCATACCCAGGAGCTGGGCCGGGCCCAGGAGCAGACCCAGGATCAGGACATGCCTCTGAGGATCACCTCGGTCACATCTCTGCAGGAGGGACACTCGGACCCAGCTGCGGTGAGGCCACAGAGCAGATACAAGACATCTTATTTAAAAGACTCCTCTCAAAAACTGAGTCACAGAGAGCTTTAGAATTGTTTACAATGTGCAAGAAAAATAAATGACTGATGATGTCGGGCTGAAGGAACGTGGGACTCCTGGGAGGAGTTCAAAGAGTCCATGGAGCATGACTTACGGTCGGCCTCAAAGAGATTCTGGCAAACAATCCAGCGCCTCAGGAGGGTGAAGCAGTGCTATGCCAACAACGTGTACGGTGCGGCTGGAGAGCTGCTGACCTCGACTGGGGATATTGTCGGGCTGTCGAAGGAATGCTTCGAGGTTCTCCTCAATTCCCCTGTCACGTTCCTCCTTCCTGGATGCAGAGGCTGAGGATGTTGGAGAGGATACTTCCATCTCCCTGAAGTCTCCAAGGTGGTTGGCAGCCTTTTTGGTGGCAAGGCTCTGAAAGTGGATGACATTTGTCCTGACTCTTAAGTCTCTGGATGTTGTAGGATTGTCTTGGCTGACGCGTCTCTCCAACATTGTGTGACGATAGGGGGCGATGGAGTGACAGACCAGGTTGGTGGTCTACTTGAATGGGGGCCGGAGGGTGTGTTCCAATTACCATGGGATCACACTCCTTAGCCTCCCTGGTAACACCGACACTAAGGTATTGGAGAGGAGACTTTTGACCGATGGTCGAATTCAGGATGAACAGTGGGGTTTTGTCCCGGCCTCCGAACACTGGACCAGCTCTATATGCTCCATTGGATACTTGAGAGGTCCTTCCTCAAGTAGAGGAGTATCTCGGGGTTGGGAGCTGAGTCGAAAGGTAAAGCTCTCAATTTATTGGTCGATCTGCATTCCCTCCCTCACCTATGGTCATGAGCTTTGGTTAATGACTGAAAGGACGAGATTGCAGCCACTTGAGTTGGCTGGTGCTCCCATAGAAATAGGATGAGGAGCTTCGTCACACGGGAGGAGCTCGAAGTAGAGCCGCTGCTTCTTTACGTGTAGATGAACCAGTTGTGGTGACTCAGGCATCTGTTTGGGATGCCTCCTGGACACCTCCCTGGGCATGTCCCACCGAGAGGAGACCAGGGGAAGACGCCTCAGGATTCCCCCAGATGAGCTGGAGGAAGTGTTTTGAGAGGGACGTCTGGGTGTCTCCATATAGACTGCTGTCCCTGCAACCCAGCCACGAATGAAGCAGAAGAAACTTGACGTATACGTATAGATTCATTTGAAAACTAAAATGAAAATAAAGGGGGCCGTTTAACAGCTGATCAAAAATGAAGGACCACATTTCCAAACACAGCTGTAGTTTGGTTTTCTTCACATTCTATTAGTCCAAATGTCACAGCCACAGTTTGTCCCTTTCCACATGGTAGCAGTGCACATCTGGTGTCTTGGACAGAAACTATTCCATCAAAGTATTCAAGCAAAGTAAAAGAAGAAACCACTAAGTGATCTCTTAACAACGGCGTGTGCTTTTGCAGGAGGTGGAGCACAGTGAGAATGGGCTGCACATCAGTAATGCCTTCAGTCTAGACCCGGATCTCCAGGGACCAGTGGTGCACAACGGGGACGCGGACCCCAACAGGACAGGTCAGTCATCCAGCACAAACGTACAATTAGTTATATTCTTTATTGATATTAAATCCAGCAGATATTTGAACTAGATGAAATTTGACGCAGCGGTGAGAGGAAGCAGCTATGGCATCTCGGGAGAAGAGCATATAAATACCTCAAACATGTTTCACTCTAAAACAACGGTGCATTAAGAGAAAGCGTTCTTGATTAAATAACGGAATGTATAAAGAACAAAGTAAGACTGCTTAATGGAAATCAAAAGTCTCATCCCGTGGATTCCCTCAGAATCACCCCCCAGACCTGAACCAGAGCTCCGTCAGTGTCTGTGGACCTCAGAGCATCAGTCTTCCATATGACAGACTCGACATAATGTCTCAGATGTTCTCAGTTGGATTCTGGTCTGGAGAACGATCAGGCCAGTGCTGAACGTCAAGGCCTCCCAGGTCACTGACCCACTGCCAAACCGGTCATAAAGAGGATGTTGCTTTTGCTCCATGACCGTGTGCTCTGTGTAAAGTTGCAGCTATCAAATATTTTAGTAATCGAGTATTCTATTGCATATCCCAATCAAGTAATCAAATACATAATGTTTTTGTTTAATTTAGGCTTGATTATTAATATACAATATCAAATGACAAACCACTTGATATTTTATATGTGAGAATGCATAGTATCAAAAGTACAATGAGTACTTTTGTCCACTAGGTGTCAGTGCCACAAATTATTCCTAATAATTTCATACTCGAGGTACTCAAGAAACTCGATGAATTGTTTCAGCTCTAGCTCTGAGGCCCCCTGATGAGGCCCCTGAGAGCCAAATGTCGAGACCTCTGCTGAGGCCCATGTCCAAGGTCTGTTTGTGCCGCTTGTCGAGTTGTGCTGCCTCAGCTGTTTATGATGTAATGCAAACCTACGCATTGCTGAGCTCACAACTTAGATTTAGTTTATTATCTCCATTATCAACCCGACAGACCAGTTGTAAGCAAACAGCTGTCCAGTTAGCCACAGGACGAGTCATCGGCCTACGTCAGTAAAATGACGGCCGAGTTTCGAACGCAGGACCTTCTTGCTGAGAAGCAAGAGTGTCACCCACTCAGCCACCGTGCCGCCCAGGACAGGAGCAGTTGACTGCTTAAACCAAACTTTACACAAACCTTTTACTCTTAAAACACACATAACAACATGGAACCATCAACATCGCGCCTCAAATTGCATTAAAAGTGACATCCGTGTCTCAATTTGTTCCTATTGAAACTTTTGAAACCATTTGCGGACTTTGTGTCCATCTTTGATTTCTTTGGGTGCCGCATGCAAAGGTTTGCATTACATCCTAAACAGCTGAGACAGCACAACTAAAGTCAAATCAAAGCTGCACACATGTATGAAATGAAATTGACATTGATAATATGTATTACTTACCTTTTAAATAATGTATTGTGTACGATATTGCATTGTTTTTTATTGTTTTTTTTATTTTATATTGTATTGTGTTGTGATTTGTGCAGGGGCTTTCCTAGCCTTTCATGGACAGGTGTTGCAAATTAGCAGTCTTGCTATAACACTAAAAACAATGTATCTGGTCTGTCCAATGCTATATGTCCATATCAAATAAATAAATAAATAAAAAACTCAACAACCGGCACAAACCAACAAAACACCATCTATAAAGTTTTCAGTGACCATCTGGATGATCAGAAGAGGCCTGGTGGAATATCACATGCTCAGATGAGACTTTAAAATAAAAACTCTGTTGTCTTTGGAGGGGGAAGAATCCCTGAACACCATACCCACTGTGAAACATGGGGGTGGAAACATTCTAGTTTGGGCTGCTTTTCTGCAGAGGGACTGATCTGTTTTAAGGAAAAGACGAGTGGGACAAAATATTGTGAGATTGTCGACAAAATCCTCCTTCCATCAGCGAGGGCATTAAAGAAAAACATGGCTTAGTCTTTCAGCACGACAATGATCCCAAACACGCTGCTCAGCAGTTGCTCGTAAGTTTCCAGATCTCAACCCCATTAAAAGTCCGACAGCCCCAAAACATCAGTTCTAGAGATCTGCATGGAAGAATGTGCCAAAATACCAGCAGTGAGTGTGTGGGAACTGGGGGAAGACCCTACGGTAAAGGTTTTTAATGTAATCAGACGCATGACACAACATGTGGTAATGAAGCAGAACTAGCTTCTTCACACTTTTGTCTCGTTAAAGCAAGCCCCGGTGATCCAAGATGGCGCCCTATTCAAATGAATGGCTTTTTCTCAGTAGCGCATGGGACTTCACGGA
>JAPMNZ010912945.1:2365-17800 GCA_029875035.1 Pomatoschistus microps
ATCTCTACCGCTCTCACGCCTCAGTCTGCTCCAGCCGCTCGCAGTCACTCCTCTCCACCAAACAGCCCGGGACAGACCAACACAATGACGCAACAGCACTTACAAACACAAGGCAACTTCTGGAAAACCTTCTGACATCTATGCATTGGGGATATTTGTTACTTGGATTACGCCTGTCCACATGCTGTTAATGAGGAAAATGCAATCCAGGGCTAAGTCACGGAGCTGTGACAACTACCTGTGCATAAAGGTAAGGGCAATGTACTGGTTTGGAGCCAGAGCTGGTGTTTTTTATCTGAAATTTGACTTTCATTCAATGTTTTGCTGCAAAAGCTGATTAAATAAGCTAATAGGTGCTAGAAGTAAGTCTTTTCTTTTATCTTGGTTGGGCATTATATGATTGTGTAATATCTTCATTTGCCAATGGAACAAGTATTGTAATTTATTGCTTTACTCTATTGTCTTCTGTAAATAACAAAAGATAGGACATGTTTAGCTTGAAATAAGACTCTAAACCTGCTTCTTCCATTTGTAAATATAGATTTAAGATCAAATGTCAAAACATTCTATTAAAGATACATTTGCCTCAATTCAAACAAAAAGTAACTTTTCTTTCTATGTTCGGCTGGATTTCTGCTCCGCAGACCATGACAGCTTGAAGTATGACTTAAAGCTGGGGTATCTAACTTTCTTAGAAAACAAGTTATCTTTTGCATTCTGGTAAGAAAGAGCCTTTGTAAGAACAGGGCAAAAAATACATTGTGAATTTTGAAAACTAGTGACTATAGACTAGTTTTGAGAGCGACCAACTAGTTAGATGGATGTTATTATATGTTTGTGATTTCAAAGTTAGGTGCCTCAGCTTTAATCCAGCAATGAGTTGGTTATTATTTGGACACATGTTTTGAGAACTCATGGGATGAATTGTTTGTTTTGATCCATTGTCTAGATCACAAGACATTTCTAGGCTGCAATGTTTTATTTGGTGATCACAGAAAGCTTAAAAGTACAAAGTAGTTTAAGTGGTTTGTTGTTGGCTTTTTAGTAATCTTTCAGTTGTTGTGCTATTTTTAGCCTGGAGGTATCGGCAGACTGTGTCACTCTATTGTCCCCATGTCAGTGCTCATCAGGGCTCAGATTGACGTAAGGACCTACATTCACTTTCCTGTTTTTGTTTTCCCAGACTTTCTTTGATTTTTCACCTCAAAGCCAAACACTGTGTTGTGTTCCAGTTTGAGTTTAACGTAAAGAAACAAACATTGAAAGAAAATTGGATTTAAAAATAGATCAGCAATCAGAAAGACAATTTATCCCCTGTGAACAAAAGTTTGGAAACAGAAGACTTGTTGTTGCTAAAATGTTTAAACAAATATATCACACAACATTGGAAGGAAGAAAAGATATTTATTTATTTATCACATTTTATTAAAAACAGCTCAATTTAACACGGTAGAGGACAACATTTAATACAATAAATCAGGACACAAAAAAAAGTCTCAACAAAACAGTTTTTATTTTGCTCAGTGTCGGAGCTCAGTGTGACACATATTTTGGCAGTCCATTATTGATTCGCTTTACAATCACAATTTTATAATGTAACATTATTTTTCATTCTTCCAAGTTGCCACCTTCATCCATTCTTTTCTGTCTGCTTTGTCTGGGACTGAATCACAAAACTTGCCTCTTCATTCAACTATTGATTATGAAGATATGTATTGTTTTCACCTAAATATTTCAAATCGCACTGCAATAACCAGTGGATTCATAAAAAGATTAAACTAGCATTGTAATAATCATTAGCGGGACTATCCAAACACAGGGTTTTGATCACAAAGACGTCTTCAGTATGTTATTCAAATGTCACAATTACACAATAATTTTGTGCTGAAGCCTGTGGTCATCATATTGCAACATATATTTATTCTGAAAAATGTGTTTAAAGCCTTAATGTGCTATGGACGTACTGTGACCAGTCAAGCACTAGCCATTTTATTTAGTTATATTACTGTAGATAGGGACAAGTATTCTTCTTTAATGAACATTGGGCATTAAACAGTGCAGTGGAAAACAGTCATAAAAAGATAAAACAGAAAACATAATTCATATATATTTCTGACCTCTCACAAAGACTTCTCTAAGTTTGGAAAAAACCCTGTTTGTTTCTCCTGTCTGATCTGTAGATAAGCCATTGCGTTTATTATCCCGTTCCTGTGTATCATAAGGATTTTACTGCAATCTTTTAAAAACTAGTCATGATTTTATAGTTTCCTTTCTTGTCTAGTGACACACTTTCAGTTGCCTTGTTTATGAATTGTGATCTTCAAATAATATTGGTCAGTGACAGCCTTATTTTTCAGGGTAGCTTACAGCCATATCCCAAATACTAGTAGCTGGTCTTATTATCTGACTGGAGTGATTATTATTGCAGTTAATGGAGCGTGCAGTGTTTCACAGCGACCCCAGGTTAAAGTTTATCAGCTCTGATAACATCACCGCAGGCTCTCAATCACTTCACAATATCCAGGAGAGAGTCTCAGCTGTGGAATGTCTTCTTCTGCTTCGGCTACTGTAAAGATGGACATTATGAAAAGAAACATGGATTTTCAAAGCTTTTAGTTATATAGAACATTAGTTTTAACAATGCGCTTTCCCCCACTACAGCACAGTGGGAAAAGTTAGCGAGTTCTTTAGACCCGTTTGACTATAGTTGCTCTGTGTTTTAAGGAATGGCTACCTCAGGATTTTTGGTTGAAATTCATGTGTTCAAAAGGAAGCTGATGTTTTTTCAGAAGTTCTTCCTACAAACAAGTGGTATCATGGAGGTTGAATATATTGAGAATTATGTGAGCAGGATCTTGGGGTGAACAATATTCTTATAGATACATCATTTGATTGAGATTCAAATGTTGTATCTATTACTGTATTTAATTATCAAGACATTATGATAAATGCTTTACTGAGCATTTTACTTGTATTTATTTGTGTCAGTGGCTCAATATAGATACAGTTCTTGTTGGAACTGCACTAGCTACATTTGAAATTAGTTAGTTATGTGGAAGTTAGTTTTTCCACATAAAGGCTGCACTTGAATAAAAGCCGCAGGTTTGACAATAAACAAGCTTCCCATCTCTCTCTACTACTTGGAGTTATAATAAAATGTATAAATCCAAAGAAAAATAGAAATAAATGCAGGATTGCATAGATCGCGAGGTTTAAAAAAAGACTGTTAAAAAAGATAATTGTGTTTTGGTGACAAGCCAACTCAACACAACTCTACTACTTAGTGCACAGATGTAACAGCGACCGTTAAAAATTCATACACAATTATTACATTGCTTCTTTTTTGAGACGTTTCTGCCTCAATGCCTTCGTCAGTTCTTTTTATTTTTAGACCAGTGTAAAAGATCTGACAAAAACAGAAACTGCAACTTTCAGAGGATTAGTTTGAACTTTAAATGCATTTCTTCAGCCTCAGCACTTTTTCTTAGGCTGTACCATTTCATAAACATTTGCAAGAATCAGTCCATGTCTTTATTTGTGTTGGTGTCTGTGTGGTGGTTGGAGCAGACCTGCTGTGGCCTGTGTGCTCGGCCCCCTCTGAGAGCTCGGTTGGGGGCTCGCTCCTGTTACACTGCCCCTGTGGCTTCATGCTTCACTGGAGGCCTGGTACTCGCTGCCTTTTGTGTGTCTGACCACGAAATGTGTCCGTGGTCACCTCTTTCCCCAGACTCTCACCCACTCTTTTCATTCCATATGTTGTGTTCAAGCTATAGTATGCCCATGTCTTTTGACCTATATTTTATTGTTAAAGATGTAATGTGTCACTTATCTGGTGTGGGTGGGTTTTATTTTGTATTATATTGACTAGGGCTGTATTTAAATATTATTTTGATAATCATTTGATTATCAGTTGGCCAATAATTCTCTTGATTAATTCTTTAGTTCAGAGGTGTCAAACCAGTCCTTAGCTGCAAGTTTCCAGCTCCCCAGGTTAGGGCACGGTCACATAGGTTTTCACAAACAAACTAGGGTTGTTGCCACAGGGGTGTGAATACGGCCTGTGGTCAGAAGGGTCGGAGACCTACTTTTACACAACAGAAATGGCAGAGAGCTATTCCTTTTTTTCAGTCATAATAATCATAGAGAACACACTGTACAGGCTCTTTCATACAGTGTCAGTGCATTTATACTCTCAAGTCATCATGTATGTCATGAAAGGAACAACAGGGGGCAATAGAGAGTACACTGAACTACTCACGGGTGTTCTGGGCAGATTCGAGATGGGCAGACAGAGCGCTCCAAGGCGAGAGATAGGCGAGTGGGTAGCTACCACACAGTGCCTCCAACACCCGGCTAACGTACCGCACCGTTGCTGTGACTCCACAAGCTCTGTGGACTCGCATCCAATGACGGTCAGTTTTGCGGTCTGGACATAGACCTCCACACTTATGCGTCTGATACGTGGAATGAACACTGTATAACACCAAACTCTATTTTTTTTCTTCTGTTAGTCCACAAGACTGAGCTATAAACTAAATGTTTTTGATCAAGGATGTAAATTGTTATCCTCCTAATGGTGAACGTAGATTTAGTTTGTGCATGCCCTCTTTTCCTCGTTCTGACTATCAAGCACAGGTAACTAAGCACAGGTTGTGTGTAGTGTCCCACCTGGATTCTGATAATTACGGGAGAGGAGGTGGGAGTGTTGAGGGTTTGTGGGCTTTTGTGGCCAGGCACACAACCACACACGCTGCATTCAGGATCTGCTGGGAATCGTAACCGCCATCATGGTCACTGCAGAATTACTATTTATTTTTCATTGAAATATAGAATGGCATCAGTAGCTCAATATAATGCAGTTTGAATACTGGATTTTCAGAGCTTTTATTTATACTTTATTATTTTTGTTTGAATGGACATTTTGTGTAGTGGTTCTCCTGCTGCCCCCACTGCTGTTTCCAGTTTGCTCCACTAATCGCATCGCTAATATTGCTCCACGTTGGCCTCAGACTCTGGACACTGTCACTCTGGACTTAGAGTCTATGCTCTGGACAAGTTGAATTGTTTATTTCCTCGTATTCCAACATGATTTCACTCCGGGTCATTTCAAGCAACGTGATTTCTCATTTCTCTGGTTACTTTGAACTTTTTAGGTTTTTTAAGGGCTACTGTGACATAAGAATGAAATCTAATTTTATTGGGGCAAAGAAAAATTGAGCCTTTTTTATACGGCTTATTTGGACAAAAATCATCTGTATTGGTAAATATGTTATTGCTAATTAACTAGTTGTTTTTCACCCATAGTTTCAGCCCAATTTAACGATTGGGTATAGCTTGATTATTTTTTAATTTTATAATAAGAGAGAGAAGAATCCCGCACACCATCTTACTTGCAAATAAAAATTATTTATTTAAAGAGCTGCGACGTTTCGGCGTTATGCCTTCATCAAGCAAACAAGGGTTTGATGTGCGAATCCCTACTCCATTAATTTTATAATAACAAATACAAAATAATAGTCAAAGCTGAATTTACATCCACCCTACTCTCAAAACTCTTCCATTACTAGTAGTTTTCACATACATACATTGTATTTCTGCGTGTGGATCAGCTTTGGATCAGCTTTTTCAGACAGAAAAGTGAAAAAGAGAGGAAAAAAGTGACTCACATGGCTCTTTCCTCTAAAAGATAACAGGATTTTTAATAAGACAAAGACGGTATGTTTACAACATTTCTCTTTTGCAAGACAAAACATGGCTTAATAATGAAAGAATTAGGTTCCCCAGCCTTAAGTAAGTTACAATCATGTGATTTGTCACGGCTCTCATGTCTAGAGTCCAGGGATGTTCTAACTGTGCTTTCCTCCCATTGTTAGCTTTCCTCTATAAACTATAAACCATGTTATTTTTGCTGCTATGACTAATGTTCAGTTGCATTTTTTGTGTAACAGAAAGAATGCAGTCTGCTAATGGACGCTGACTATTTCTTTTTTGTTTCTCGGCTCACCGCAGTAGCACTTAGGAGGAAGAGTACACAAAGAGGGCCTTGTTGTCCATGTGTACCAATGCACTGAACTGTACTGTCGTCTAATTGATGGTGCTTGGATCAACAAGAGGCGATGCACAAAAGGTGAAGCATTGGCCGTTTGACAGGCTCCATTCACAGGCGACAGGCAATAACTTGATTTCTGATGTCTTTTTAAGCTCCAATGCACTTGGACTGAGATTTATCGAACAGCAAAAGACACAGGGCAAACATAGAAGAGGCTCACAGGGCAAATATTATACTCAACACAATAACTCTGTTTAAATGGGCATGTTTGCAGACGTCACGCTATTTGTACTTTCTCAGAAACTAAGCAGGTTGTTGTTGTTGTGTCCCTTGGCAAGACACTTAACCCACGTTGTCTAGTAAAAGTGGATACATATCCAAAATCTATACAATATCTATCTACCGGTATAATCTATATTTACCATCCATTGTTCATTTATTTGTATATGTCTTCACTTGGCCACATTATATGATGAGCATATAGCTGCAGGATTTAGTTTAGGACACATTGGAATTTCTGTATTTTGCTTAAATAGTATTTCTATTTCTTTATTTATCATTGGAATCTCTTGTCTGTATTTCATGGTTGACTGTATTCAGAAGGACAGATAATGGTGACAGACAGTTTGACTCCAGACTCCATCCAAGTTATGTTTGTCAGACGACTGCACAATGAAGGTTTCCTGGCAGCAGTAACATAAGAAGCATCTCCGGGTGATATGTTTTCAACCAAAAGGTTGCATTCATGTAACATCCTCCATATTCCAAAGGCCTGTAGTCTAAAGGTGTGGTGGAGGGCAGCTGAAAAATCTACAAGTCTTAGTTCTCTGTAATTCTGGGCCACACGAAGCAAAAGCTTTACATCTTCTTGTCAATGCAGACGAACTATGGTCTATTTCATCTATCCATCCATTTTCTCACATTTTATCCGTAGCCGAGTTGCGAGGGCCGCAGTCAAAGCAGAGACGCCGACTTCCCCTTCCACGCTCACTTCCTTCAGCCGAGAGACAGTCCCTGCTGCCTGGGTCTTCCCAGTTTTCCTTTAGAATCATTGTTTTGTTTATTTATTTTTGTCTAGAAGTGGTGAGAATATTCAAAAACATATAAATGATTTTGGCCAGTTGAAAGGACTATCAGACATAAGAATAATATGTTTGTGAATCTTATCAATTTCACATAATTTACTTTTACTGCACCTTCCCTCCAACTGAAATAGAATTCGAGAACATGAATACAACCTAAACTAGTCTGGCCTGTAAATCCTATTCCTTCTCACAGGGATGGGGTGTCACAACATCAAACACAAACATTTGATATTGCAACATGCCCCTCCTCCTCCTCCTGTTCTTTCTAAGAGAAAAGTACCATCATAGACTTTCCAGTGTGTGTTTGTCTCCACTCTCAGTGACGTGATTCCCTCCAGGTGTTTCCTCTCGTTTTGATGGAAAGATCATCATTTCCTATCACGTTTGAACTTCCGGAATCAAATCATTATTATTATCTGACTGTTGGAGCTTTAAACCATCCATCTGTGTGTGTTTTACAAGGAGTTTGAATGAGCTTATGTGTCGCTAAAGTTATTTCACCTCAAATTTATGTTTAAACTCTTTAGAACAGTCGTGCTTGAAAGTTTACATCCAGGTTTTCATCTTTGGGCCCTTTTTCTCAGATTATAAATAATATTGCGAAACCTTTTTTTTTTCCACTCATTGTTAATGGTTGTGTGGAGCCATTTATTGTCAAATAAAGATGTTTTCTATAGTGCTTTCAGTTAAACTCCTTAATAATGCCGTTAACGCACACTCATTTTAAGAATGAGAATGAAGATCCATTTACGAAATGAAAAATATATCACACGATAACACGAGCACACACGTCCATAGAGAAGTGTAGAAGGACAGGCCAAAGGACTCATATACAGCAGCAACAGTGAGGTGTCTGTGTTTATCCCTCTATGGTCTCTGGCAAAAGTACTCATGGGTCATTTTGGACTGCCGAGTTGTTTAACAGAGTTGCTTTTATTTGTTGAGAGATGGGTTTCACAAACAGGGACGTAATATTAGGAATTGCGCAGTTGTGTCATGGCTCGTCTTGAGCAATAACTGATTAACGCTGATTCATCTATATAAATATGTAAGTAATATATTAAAAGCAGTCCCTCCCATTGGCATAACCACCACCAGTAATAGTCAGTTGTCAAATAAGGCTGGGGGGGGATCTAACTGGTGCTTGCATTCATAAAATGTCTCTCCATCATAAACATAAAGTTACTGACCTTCACTTTAACAACTAACAGATCAATCCAGGGAATAAAAACGTCCCAGGTCAATACTGGTGCCTCCATACTCACACATGTTTTGTTTGATTCTCTTTAGGACAGTGAGTCGTTGGACAGCTGTATCCAGAGCACACTGTCGTCCCTGTACCGGCCGTTCACCGCCACAGCCTCCACCGTCCTCTGGCAGCTCTTCAGCGTGGTGGAGAGACACTACAGAGGAGACGGCCTTCGCTGCTTCATCGACTTTTTGCTTCCAGCCAAAAGGATCTTACAGATAATCCAACAAGAAACCTGCGTGAGTCTCTCATTCCTGACATTTCTCACAGCGCTCAGTTTCAGGATTCCTCATGAGTTACAGCAGCTTTGCCTCATGCTGCCCTCGCGTGAGTGACAGAAATAAATTAAACTCAGAGTTCACAGACGAATCACGGGCATTATGGTGCAGTTATCAGCCTTTTGAGCTGTGTACTTGTATGTTCTTTATTTCCACTGTTGTGTTTATAAATACAGGTAAAACTCTCATTCAAAAGTACCTTTACTTTGCAGTTACAATTCAACTTACAATGTGAAATTAATATATAATAGACTTATCACATGCAAAGTGGGCGTTTATTAGTTATAATGCCGATAATTGGTGCACAACTTGTAAACAACCCAAATTGTTTGACCCTTTTTAAGAGAGAAAGGCCTATTGACATTTCAGAATTTTTTTTCAGGGGAGTTCTGGCCCCAGAAAGATCAGAGCAATTGCAAATGTTTTTTTCAGTGGTAGGGAAAACCGGCGCACCTGGAGGAAACCTATGCACACACGGGGAGAACATGCTCCTCTCAGAAAACCCCTGTTCTGACGACTGGGATTTGAACCCAGGACCTTCTTGCTGAGAGTACAAACCACTCAGCTCATAAAACATCGTAATTGTAAATCATTTACGTTATATACTGAGTACGTAAATGATCATATAGTGGTTGAATCATTGTTTGAATGAACTTTTGTACGATAATCGTCTTTTCTGAGTTTCACTTGCAGCGTTGTAAATGTGATAAAAGAGTTCTTCAGAATGAAATGGGTGATAAAAGGGAACTTACTTGGACACAGCTGAAAGTACAGATGAAAATGGCAAAAAAAAGTGAAATGGCTAAAATATTATTATAAAAAGTACAAACACA
Source organism: Pomatoschistus microps (assembly GCA_029875035.1). Taxonomy (NCBI): domain Eukaryota; kingdom Metazoa; phylum Chordata; class Actinopteri; order Gobiiformes; family Gobiidae; genus Pomatoschistus; species Pomatoschistus microps. The sequence goes on from JAPMNZ010912945.1 coordinate 11,860, forward strand.
TAAGAAATAGTACAATTATAATAGAATAGGGTTAGTCATATATATATATATACAGAAAATGTGGAAAGAAGTGAAACTCGGAAAACTAGAATATCATAAATATACCCTAACCCTTTATTTGTTATATCTTGTAAAAACCCAAAATAAAATATCAGAACATTTATATTGAACTGTCGGTCGTAATCATCAAATTTAGACACAAACTTGGCATAGGTCACCACTTTGAATGTCATAACTCAATATCTTATATTTGTTTCACATTTAAATTACTGAAATAAATGAACTTTTGGACAATATTCTAAATTCAGAGTTTCACCTGTACAGTGCAGTACGGTACACAGACTAAGAATACATAGTTTCAGTCAGCAAAAACATGGCTTTGACAAAAATTGCAGCAAAAATATTTCAGTGGAGGAAATGAAGACTGGTGGGAGCATTCAGCCTGAGTTGTTTAGAGGAGGATGACAAAAGTGCTCAGGCTGGTTCAGTTCAAAAGTAGGCTTCTTCACGGTCGCCGCTGCTGTGGTCAGTGCTCCTGTTTCACACAACACGATGACAGTGGGAGGAGAATCCAGCCGGAGCCGACCCCCGGGAGCCACTCACTGTGAGGCTTTGTGCTTGGGGAATATGAGAAGCTTTGGACAAACTCGCGTCCTTTTGCCTTTGGATTGAGTCAAAATGAAAAGGTCGCCCCTTCAGCAGTCATTTCTGCTCTGCGCTACAGTATCGCTAAAGATTTTTTTTTTTTACAAAACGAAACTAGACCAGATCAGGCAAGTTGAGCCCAAAGTATGCGTGTGAGTGGTTCAGCAAATGAAAACACCATGTCTCTATTAGAGCTACACATATCATTGATGTGTTATAATGTCTGGATCAAGGTCTTGCATTAAAAGTCAAACCACAAAAATGGTTTGTGAAAGCATGTATCTTCTGTTGCCTGACAATAATACTTTGTTGTATTATCTTATCTCTTAGCTTGTCTTTTTGTTATCACTCAGGTGTTCTATTTCTATTAGTTTTAGTTTCTGTGATGCATAAACTATAGCTATTGACTTTTCTTTCTTCCTTAGGCCAGATTTCGAGGTCTGCTGCTCTATCATGAAGGCTGGCCGCTGTGCATTCAAGACAAAGTGGTGGTGCAGCTCTCCCCTCTGCACAAAGTCCGACTGAGGCAAGGCGACTTCTACCTGCAGATCGTCCCCTTAGGCCGAAAGACCGCCAAACTCGTCATAAAATGCCTATGTGCGAGCGGACAAGCCCTGGCGGAGATCCTCATACCCGAGAGCATGTACGGCACCATCTTCACCGCTGATTTCTTGCAGAATGTAACTCGCGATCGCAACATTCCCCCGCTTCAGAACTGCCTCCTGACCACGGGCACCACGGTGTTCCGGACGCATTGGAAGAACGTGGCCAACCCTGTGTTTGTGAGCAGCACCTCCGACGCCATCATGCAGGCGCGAAGCATCGGCCGCACGGGTTTCAAGGGACATCTGAGCACGTGCAGCACTAGCGGATCCACCGGCACTTTGGATAGCCACCTCAGCTCCAGAGAGTCCTTGCATTCTCAGGGAACCGATTCTATCTTCTCCGCTCCGACTTCTCCGAATGGGAATTACAGACAGTCGTGTGAGAGCAACGAAACCTCTCCTATCATCAATAACAACACGATACCGAACGAGCAGGAGGACGGACGAGATAAGACTTGTAAATCTGTTTCTATTAGCACTGATTTGAGTAATCCGGGACCACGCAGGCGCTTATCCAGGGATTCGGTGGCCTTTGAAAGCAGGCGACTGTTCAGGAAGTCTTATATGGAAGCATTGCAAAACCCGATGGCTTTAGGTTCTAGCTCCGAATCCATATTGGAAGAAAGTTCAGACCTTAGCGCCAGTCCGATACACAGTGAAGGTCCGGGAACGAACAGCGACAGCCAGGACCTCCGCAGCCCCCAAGAGCACTTGTCCAGGAGGCCAGGGAGCAGGGGGTGGTTGGGTGGGGAGGACAGGCCCAGTACGCCTCTCCTGTACCTGCAGAGAGGGCTCCGAGGAGGGGAGAGGAGGTCGGACAGACGCTCCAAGTCGCTGGAGAGGACTAACAAGGCGGGGCAGTTGAAAGGGCACAGGGAGAGGTCGTCGTCGGGAGGGTCGTCAGGGTCGGGAAGCATCTCGCCCAAAAAGCTCATGAACGGATACGCACTGCGCTTTGGGAAGGTGGACGTGGAGGCGGCTTTCCATCGCCTGGACAGAAGAGGCAGCAAAGATGAGGCAGGTCTGTCAAAGGGTTTTTTTTTACATTTGGGATCTTATTGAATTGGGTTTTGTTCAGTTGATTAAGACACATTTCTGAAGTTGAATATTATTCACTTTGACCCAACTTATTTATGCTGCATTCTGTTTTTTTATTAATTGTATGATGTGATGAACTGGTTTGTTTTAAGCTACTGCTGATCCTTTTATATGAACGTTTTTCTGAACAAATCGAGGCCGAAAATACTAGATCAGATTACTAGTTACATATTTCTACGTTTCAAAGTTTTTAGTTAGATAATAGAGCTTTGATCAATCTATTCGGTCTCAACAATTGATTTGAGGTTTTGTCTGCTGACAGCCTGCTGATTAGAATTAAAGAGCCGTAAGGCTTAATTTTGTTTTGATCACCAGCAGTAGATGCTTTTATTCTGATATCAGATCAGCTCTCGTCACTACGCACAGCTCTCAGTTTGTGGTTTTTGGCAGGTAAATGACTCAGCTTCAGTCATTAAATTGCTGTTGTCTTTGCGTCTGTCATTCTGTTTTGATTTGAGCTTATAGGTTTAGGAAAGTGAGAAGATCACCAGGGAATTATACTGTTTTTGGAAAACAACGTTTCTTCCGTCCATTCATACGAGTGAAGTCATTGAAATCAGAGGTTGTTTTAGTTTGGGGTTTTATAGAACTGTTTCCCTGACAGCTACATAGACATCTTACAGACACATTTGAAGGTTCCCTACATATGAGAATATAATGTATTTTAAAGCTGGAGGAGTCCCGTGGAGAATCCAGAACACACTTTCACGCAGCACAATGCAGGAGGCCGTTCTCTACCTGTGTCACTTCCTCTCAAACAAAGCCGTTTAGGAAAGTCTGCAAACACAGGCCTGGCCTCACAGTGACACAGGAAATGACCGCTGTGAGGAGACAATAGGACTGAACACTGTCAGGCTGATGGCTATACCACAACTGCTGAAAAACACTAAATGCACATTCAATAATGACCCACAGGAAAATACACTCTAATCATAACTACTGCTACTGAAGAGAATGACTTACAAGACGGGGGTCTGCGGTCATGTACAGGCGCAGAAGACTAACGCATGGAGGAATCGTAGACGCTCCAATCAGCAGCTGCCATAGTGCCAGTAGCTTTGGCCTTCAGAAAACCAAAACAAGTGGAAAGTCTCCAGCTTGGGCATAGTGTCCTAATGATGATTTACCACAGTTGCTTCAAAAGTGTTACAAAATATCCATACCACTTCACATCTTTAAAAGGAAAGGGTAATTGATTGATGTGTCATTTGTTCTGTTCTGTTTTATCATATGTTTTTGTTCTTGACCAATCCAAGAGCATAATTCAAGAGCATACACTTCCTTAGAGGCAATTTGGCATCAAAAACAGGATGTGATAATGATGTGGAAAACAGCAAAAGTAAACAATACAACCATGATATGCTGTCTGGCAAAACGTTTGAAATAGTCGTTCTGCCATATCATCTATCTTTTGTGAAAATGAAGGAAAGCAAAATCATTATTTCAAGTAACGCTGAAATAATCGTAAAGGTTCATATTGAGAATTGATATTTGAGGGAAGACTGAGACATGAACTGCATTCACACAACATGAGATTTTAGGGAAATGAATATGTATTCATTCTAATATGAATATTAGAATACGTTATTGCTATTGGTCGCCAAAACATAAACAACAAAGTAAAACATCGCTAACTTACTATTGTCTGATATAGAAGAACCAAATGACATTATGTTTAATCTATTGTCAGTAAACAGGAAATTTCCAAAATTTGGGATTTATCATTGAGGTGCAATAATAAATATTGTAATAGTTCAAATTATAGTACATAATAATATACTATATGCTATAATATGATATACACAGTAGACATGTGATACAGTGCAGGTTATCATGTTCTACAGTGGGTAGAACATGATAACGTGCGATAATGGTTGTATTAACTTTGGTTAAGGCAAAGTCAAATATAATTTCAGAATGACCATTTGATGTTTGAAAATATATAATGAAAACTTTACACACTCCAAAATAGACAAAAGGACATTTCGATTTGTTACAATATATTTTGCCACGTATTGTATTAATAGTATATCATTATAGGAATTCTTAATATTGACATCCCTGATTGTACCAGACTCTATTTTGCTTTTCTATTGCTGAAATGAAACATGTCAGACTGTAGCTGTATAAGCATGTCTTGTTCAGACTCCACCTGGTCTCAGCCGTGACTCAATGCAGTGTAATTACAGCCTTTGCACCACTAATAATCCCTTGTTTTGATGCTTCGTTCTAAAAACAGACGGTCATTTCTATCAATAGATTTGTAATGTGATGGTATTGTCTCTCCAGTGCATCCTGAAGGCAGCAGTGAAAGCAGAAGGAGGAGGTTCAGTGTGGAGGAGGTGATGGCTCCCAGGTCTCCAGCCAACGGGATAGTGCTCAGACCACCCTCCACGTCTAGCTCTGCTCCCGTAGAGCACATACCTCTGCCTACATCAGCAGCAGAGGTCCACCAGGAGCTACTCATTTCCGGGGCTGTCATGCTACCAGGTGGACCACTCTGCACAAACATGATGTGTAATGTTCAAGGTTTCCAAAAAGGAAATGTTTGTTCCACAAAAACTGATTGTAGAATATGTTGGTTTAACAAAATAGATTTTCAAGACCCATACTGTATCTGTACTTGAAAAAAGTCACTGATATGAGAAAGAGACCAAAACTGTTTCAAATATCTCACTTTGTTAAATTGTATAAAAGTTTATATTGTTACCTCTTGAGTGTGACATTTTTCTGTGGACTGTCACCTCAGTGTGGTCTCCACCGATGTCCCTTGCCTCTGTTGGGTCTCCCATGGCAAACAGTTCCTTGGTGACAGTCCAAATAAATGAATGAATAATAGATGATTCACAGTAAGAAGATCAGTTTGCAGAAGATCAATAAAGAAAACAAATGGATGGAGTGTGACAATTATTTCTTCTGAAAAAAATCTTTATTTGTCAAAATCTTGTGCTCAGTGCGTTGTGTGGTTTTCATGTATTTGCCACTGACCCGTTGATCCTGGTGCTGCAGGTAACCAGGACCGTGGGGGCCGCTCTGTGCTGCAGCTGTGCTCCAGAGCTCAGGTCTGGGAGAGCGTCACAGCCTCAGACCTCACCTGTTTACTCGCTTACTACCACTCCACTCTCAGGTATGTGTGGCTCATAAAGCATGTTTAGTGAAGCTACATACTGTGGATACACAGCAGTACACAGCAGTACACAGCAGTACACAGCAGAACACAGCTGTACACAGCATAACACAGCTGTACACAGCAGAACACAGCAGAACACAGCAGTACACAGCAGAACACAGCAGTACACAGCAGTACACAGCTGTACACAGCAGTACACAGCAGTACACAGCAGAACACAGCAGTACACAGCAGTACACAGCAGTACACAGCAGAACACAGCAGTACACAGCAGAACACAGCAGTACACAGCAGAACACAGCAGAACACAGCAGTACACAGCAGTACACAGCAGAACACAGCAGAACACAGCAGTACACAGCAGTACACAGCAGTGTTGTTTTCGTCAATGATGACGATAACGAAATGATTTCGTTGACGCCCCTTTTTTATATGACGATAACGCGACGATGACTAGCTAAAA
>JAPMNZ010912962.1:0-10137 GCA_029875035.1 Pomatoschistus microps
GATAATACACAGATCCAGAATGGAAAGAGGATGCGCACAGCCTTCACCAGCACACAGCTCTTAGAACTGGAGCGGGAGTTCTCCTCAAACATGTACCTGTCCAGGCTCCGGCGGATCGAAATCGCCACGTACTTGAACCTGTCCGAGAAGCAGGTGAAGATCTGGTTTCAGAACCGCAGAGTCAAGCACAAGAAAGAGGGCAAATCCACACAGCGGAGCAGCAGCGCGCACAGCGGCTGCAAGTGCGCCACGGGACACCTGACGCCGGACTATTCCAGGTCAGAGGACGAGGAGTCTATGTCCCCTGTGTCTGTGACTGAGGACAAGGAGGTTTCCCCCTGCATCTAAAACACTCATTCTCCTGAGAATGTGAAGGATCCCGCATGAAAACTACGAACTCTACAGACTGTGAAAAGTTGACTGTTTACGGGACATCAGTGTTTATCGGTGTTCTGGCAATAAGTGCATGTTTCCAAGGAGCGCATGCGTGAAATGTTTCTTTAAGGTCAAACCTGTGTGATTTCGGCACCAATGTGTAAACTATGTATATGTGTATTTATTGTAATAAATATAAGATTAATTACAATTGTATTGTCATGTCCTGTGAAGGGAATGGATCATGTTACATTTCCCCAAACTTGAGTCTATTCTCTTGTTTAAAATTGCATTGATCCAGGGAGCAGTTTTACTTNGTGTAAACTATGTATATGTGTATTTATTGTAATAAATATAAGATTAATTACAATTGTATTGTCATGTCCTGTGAAGGGGATGGATCATGTTACATTTCCCCAAACTTGAGTCTATTCTCTTGTTTAAAATTGCATTGATCCAGGGAGCAGTTTTACTTAAAGCATCATTGAAATTGTATTAAGCTCATTATTGCCTCTTAATGTGATGTGATGTACTTTACTCTAAATGTTTGGGCATATTGAGAGGGAATAACTAAATCGAAGGGAATAAATAAATAGAAGCGTTCAAAAATATGCTAAAGACATAATGAGTACTATGCACATGGTCTCAAGAAAGAAGACCTCAGACACTCTCTCACATGTGCACCTGCCACTAAACGGAAAATAAGAACAGCCTATTATGTAAATATTATTGTTTTGTCAGGATTCAATCAAACTAGGGAATGGGGCCCAACTGACCCGGGCTATTCTGCTAAACGCAATGGAAACAAGAAAAACAATAATGATGGAAAAAGCCTAATTATAAAGTAAATGCCCAATTCTACATTAAGAGTGTCAAGCGACTATTACTGCCCAAACGAGCCGTGTGTATTTGAAGATGCTTGGAAGCGCATGATTTACATGATATAGGCCTTAGTTTGAAATGGATGGAGTGAAGCTGTAATTTCTTCTCAGATCCGACCACAAAAGGGTACCCGATAACGCCCCGTGGGGAGCAGCCAATAGTTCCTTAATGCCTGCTTTTCAATGGTTTTTACTTGTCCAACTCCAGTTTAATTGCGTTTCGGGTCCCACGTCGGTCGGGTGATTATGCTGTTATTGCGTGCGTGGAAGCGGGGAACAAGGATATATAGAAGTGACCAAAGGCTTTGACAGGTTAGATTGTCCTGCCCTGGGACTCTCATTTAGGCGCGGACCCCCTGACGGCTGCGTGCTCAGAGCGCTTTGAGACCCAGCTCCAGGGTTCCTCCTGCGACACACAACCATTTAGTCACTGTTTCATTAGGCGCTATTCGAGGCTTTCAAGCGGCGCTGAATCAAATGGAGCGGACGCACAGAGAGCAGGGATTATGGAGGAGGGCCCACTGGAAATTAGCAGACGCCTAATTTAACTCGTTTCTGCCCGAGTTTGGGATACATTCCTAATTGAGAGGGGAAGCAGGTGAAGTTGCAGTCCCACGCAGGCCCATTCAGAGCGCAAATCAATGGTCCCCTTTTCACTCCCCGCTGCTGATCATGTATTATGAGGCCAAAGCCACCTAATGAATATATAAGCTCCTATTAATCGAATTATGGTTCCTCTGCAGGTGTGGGGTTCCTCGGCAGCATTTAGAGCCTTTCACAATAGAATAAACACTTTTCAATCATCTTCAGTGGTGGCGTGAACCCGGATCATTCGACCACCATGCAGATTGATCATGGGTATTCGCGTAACAACCGATTTTAAACTCTAAATGTGTTATTTTATTGTTTCCCTGTGTGCACATTTACTCCAATAACTCTCCACTATAAAGATGTCAGCCCTCAACGACCTCTATTGACAAAAAGTGGCAATTACGCATAACAAAAGGTAATTAATAAGCGGCTTTTTAAGGGCTGCAGCTGCTCGTGATGAAGATACAGAAGTGGAAGAGGCTGAAGTGCCGTTGGGGAACTGGGCTTGGATCCTATTGGCTGACACACGCACGCGGAGCATCTATAGGTGTCCATGAGAACGAGCCTTGGATAAAGACCTGAGTCTCAAAGGTGATGGCGATATTAGAGGGACAGTAAATGTAAAATGCTAAATGATTAGATGAATAAAGTCATTATGTCAATCACAGGGTATTTAGCTCTCATAAGCAGTGAAGAGAGATGAAAACCACCTGCTGGGGCTCATAGAAACAGTGCAATTTCTGTGTATTAGCTGTTTTGTTGTGTGAGGCAATTTGTTAGAGCCAAATGCAGGTAAACAAACTGGCAACCCAAATGAGAGACTCAAGCTGCTCTCTGATTGGATAATCTGCTTGAGTCAGAACTGTGCGAGGCTGCACTTCAGATTCATGCTGCTCACATCTGGAACAGTCTCTCTGAAAATGTGAGAGAGGCCACTTCTCTGACTATGTCTGAAACCAGGTATTCTGTTTAGCTGTGCATACAACTGAGGGATTTTATATTGCTTATCTTTATTTTTAATGCACTGTGATTATTTATGATTTTAATGCTATCTTGTTTTGTTCAGCACTTTGATTTGCCTTTTGTATAAATTGTGCTATACAAATAAACCTGCCTTGCCTTGTGTATGAATTGTGCTATACAAATAAAATTCCCTTGCCTTGAACATTGGAGACTATAGTGGGCATTGTATTTATAATTAAGAATAATAAATATATAGTTTTAACTTTAAGCAAATGTTCAGAAAAGGTCAACTATTTTGTGTATGTTAATTGACCTGGTATCTGCTTGGGGCAGAGTTGCAAATCAATCCTTTACTGTATGCTGAAAGGTTTTGTTTTCATACCTTAAACTTCTAGCAGGTGCTGTCCTATGGATTCAGTGGTATATTTTGTTTCTACATAAACATTTTTTTTCATCTGAAAGAAGAAAATCTGACACGCAGTCACGTGTTTGAAAGAGGCCGGACTTTGACGTGACCCGTGACTTCAGCACTCCGGACAGCTCCCGGTGAACTCACCCGTGCACGCTCACCCGTGCACGCTCACCGGCCCCTCACTCACAGCTCACTACAGCACTGAACTGGTGAATGCAGGTGTTCACAGTTATCACAGGTGTCCATACTTCACAAAGGGATCTTTCTTGTTGAGAGCTTTAACTTCTTTATACGAGGTTTTGGTCAAACTATTTTTTCAACAATTCGTGAAGCAGCAATTATTTACCACGTCACCAAAGTTACAAACTACCTCACGTCTTAAGCCCTGACCTTTTAAAGTTAAAACCTGTAAAAGATAGATCCTGATTAAACTAACCATACATACAACATACACCGTCTACAATGGCAGGACTCCAGATGAACCATACGCCACAGTTTGGGACACACTGAAATGAGTATTTGTGTCACTGTTGGTATGTCCCCCTAGTGGACGAATAAGGACATCACCTTTTCAAATGTTGTTTTCTGTGCGCACAACAGAGAGCGGAGTCATGCAAAACTCACAACTATCACAGGAAGCCGATATTTATAGCTGAAAGAGGCAAACGTGAGTGGGACGTCAGTCTAGCGTGACCCTTTGTTTGGAAAACAACGACACTGTTCTTGAGCGCAACATGTGGAAGTGATCGCGGCAGCAGTAGAGCCCCGGGCTGCAGCAGTGCCCCGGCCAGCAGCAGCAGAGCCCCGGGCTGCACTGTCTGTCCCGGCCCAGAGCTGATTCATGAGGATTCATGAGGGCATTATTACCTTTTCTCTTCTAATCCACACGAGCTTCTCTGCACTTTGCTCTGGGGCAAATCCACCCTGCAGCTGACGTGCGTAAGACAATGGTGCCGCGGCTATTTCCAAAATGCAAATCAAAGAAGAAAAGGTTGTTCTCTCATGGATCATTTGTTGAATTAAAAGAACAACGACACTACTAATTGTTTCTTTGAAATGGACCAAAGCAGTCACAAAAACCGTTCATGACCTGATGACATGTGATGAGTTAAACATGTTCGTTTTACAGGCACAGTTCGGTGTCAATTCATATTTTGAACAAGAAACTCTTCTTTTTCAGTCTGTCTTTGCAGAGCTGCGTTGCACCAGTGAGTGTGCTGAGAGACGCTTCTGCGGTCAGTTGTGTTGGAGCGCCCTCTATGAGGACTTTCAACTTCCCATCTCTGATCTCAATAAACATTGTTTCAAGAAAACATAAATGATGTTGCAGCAGCGCTCCATTGAGACTATTAAGCAACTATCAACTATTATAAGATGATACCAAGAATAGTTTTGTAAAAGTTATGGAAAGTAAACAGTCTGACATGCCATAATGAATGCTAATAATAATTATGTAAAGCTTTTTCCCCATAAATTCCTATAGTTTCGTGAGCCTGTTGACTTTTGAGCCATGGCTGTTGCTTCTTACATGTTTTTCTCTGCACTGCTGCTGCTGTTGTTGTCGGGGGGCGGGTGGACTCGGGGCCAGGGGCTGGACTGTACTCTGAATCAGTTACAGGTCGCTGTGGAGCAGAGGAGCATTCGTGAGGGCGGTCGCGAAAGACGCACACCATACGCAGACATATGGTCTCCCATCGCAGGACCTCTGGTGGATTACCCCTGCTGTAAAGGACCCTGACTGTGGACCATTCACTAAGGATATACGGACACGAAAAGGATAACGGATTATTGAAGGTAAACGCGCGCTTTGTGGACACTTAAGCGACCAAAGTGGAGAGTTTTTCGCACGCAAAAATTGGATTATATCGATTTGCTTTCTACTCCATTTCTGCACACTTATATTTTATTTAAATACATTTCTGGAGTAGGCAAAAGTTAATAAAAGTTTCAAAGTGCCACTCAAAGTTCTGCGGGGGCTTTGTGCATAGGAGAAAGAGCGTGATATACACCTCGGTTTGGAGGAGTCTTGATTTTCCACACCTCAGTTTGAAGGAGTCTTTGGCCCCGACCTGATCTCCGTGTCCCGCCATGTCGCTGACTCTGCGGGATGAATGCGATGGGTCTGGGCCTCACAGCTGGATGTGTCACTGAGGACTGAAGAGCTATTGTGGCACTCTCACTCTGGCACTTAATGAAAAACATACGCACTGGAAATGCTGAACACGGAATGATTTTTGCAAAGGAATCTGAAGAATTAAAAACTTCAACAGTGAAGGAAAGAAGAGCGGCTGTGGAAGAGTGAGGTGTCTGGAGCCGCATTCTTCTCCAGAGTCCCGCTGTGCACAGGGGACTATAACAAACCTGGATCCTCTTCATACAAGTGACTCCTCTGCAACTTGGGAATCAGTTTTGACTCCCTGGGAATCAGCTGCTAACGCAAAGATACAGTCACACCGAGCGACTTTCAGCTGTCGCTGCGTGGGACATTTGTCGAGTCCTCGGTGAGAAGAGGGACAGACTAAATGGACAGAGTAAAGGATCGAGGCGAGGCGTGTGCACAAACACGTCAAATCCAATTAAAGCTCGTTGACATATAAAGGCTGCGAAAATACACACTTTTGCGTTCAGTGGGAGCAGTTGATTATAGAGTGAAACAAATGCAGGTTTCCCAAAGATCATTAAAGTGTCCAGACGCTCCACAGAATGCAGCCACAGGAAACAACACGAGCCGATACTTTCATTATGCAGAGAACGAAACGTGTCAACGGCAAACTAACGCGCATAGTATACGACCTACAATCTGTGACACCCGCAAGTGGCGCACAGGGAGGCGCGCGTTTGCCCAGAGGAGCCCCCAGGAGCCCCCAGCAGACTGTGTGGGGCCCCTCAAGGACAACAGGGATCCATCATTTTAGACAGACAGCTCAGGCCTGGACTTTTACTCAGTAATTCACAAACAAATATCTCCCCCTCTAAGAAAACAACAACAAGACAACACTAAATAGACGAGTGAAAATAATGTCTTGATGTCACCGAAATATTAAGACACAAAAGGAAAGACGTTTGCCATCTGTTGATAAACGGAACCCAGTGAACTGGTCAGGGTTTCGGTGAGGGACAGTGTTGGAAAAGAGGGAAAACAACGCGCGATGAGGAGTTGGTGCAGCGGCCTTTCGGGGCTCGAATAGCGGACTGTGTCGCCCCCAAGTGGCCGTTCGTGAGAGCGAGCGCTGTTTGTTCCCCACCTCACTTTAGTGGCACTTCTAAATCGTTTCAAACTGTTGTGTTGGATTCAACACTCGATTCTACCATAAAATGACCTAAACTAAAATGCACATAAAAAGACAAGCTCATACGGGTATGTTGTAGATTAAAACAATGATTCCAATGGTGTTTGTGTCTCTGCAGGCAGGACACCCATCAGCATGGATGTGCTCAAGCCGTGCGTGGTGGTGGCTCTGTTCTCACGTAAGTAAATGCATGTGTAACACGTATGTTACTCATGAGCGACACGTTGTAACACGTTATTACGTGGTTCTTACAGTGACCTGCGCCCTGTCCCCTCCGAGCATCATCTCCAACGAAGAGGAGTTTGTTCTTCAGCCAGGCTCAGTGTTCAACATCAGCTGCACTGGAAAGAGGACCGTGGATTGGGCACAACCTCTGCCTGAAAACACCTTTGTCCTTCCGGGATTTTACACCGCCACACTCTTAATTTACAACGCCACCGTGGAGAACACCGGGTACTACATGTGCACCTATGAGAGCTTTGATGGAGAGCCAGAGGAAAACGAGGCAGGCATCTACGTCTTTGTGCCAGGTACTGTCTGTGTTTGTGGCTGGTAGAAATGTACACTAGACCTAATGCTAATGTACACTGTACTTCTTGTGAGTCAGTGTGTCTGGTACAGAAACTCTTTTTGAAGTATAGGCATACACTTTTATTCAAAGAAACAAACAAAAACATTGGCTGAGACTATGTTGTACACTAATTCGTATACCTTACATGGACTTGGACTCATTAAAGGCCAACAAATCTTCAACTATGGTCTACAGTACAAGGCCCGCCATCGTGAATCCCACATCGTGGGGGCACAGTTGCATTAGTCGTGCTCAAGGAGAGATTACATTTACAATAGTTGTGAGCATGTGAGGTTAACCTCTGAATAATAATGATAATTTAACATGTCTATCTTTCATTTCTAAATCCTTTTGGGAAACCACTTGGAAGAGCTGCTGTCTGACTACCATTGTAAACCTATGATTGAGTAAAGAGATCTTTTATTTGTCCCACAGTGGGAAGAAGTAGAGATAAATCTGTAGTACACAATATTGAAGTAATAAGTCCTTAGCTCTGTAGCATTCAAATATTCAGTGACGAAACTACTGTACATGTTATGGACATGAGACAATGGGCTAAAATTGACTGAGTAAAGTGACAGTGGTCTAACGTGGTCAATACTGCACATTATGACTTAATTGCACATTATTGCACAGATGCATGACATGCGAGGTCAGGAGTGGGCATTAGTCTTCATTGTAGCACATTCACTTCTCTTTTCTCTCTGTCAGATCCCACAGCTCCGTTCGTACCAGAGTCTCGAGAGAACCTGATCGTGGCCATGGATCACATCGGGGTGTCCATCACCTGCCGCGTGTCTGACCCTCACTATCACGTCGTCCTGAAGAGCGTGGAGGACGGAGACGAACGCCCCGCTCTTTATGACAACAAAATCGGCTTCTTTGGTTCTCTGTCTTCTGGCCAGTACTTCTGCGAAACCACAGTCAACGGGCGGACATTTCAAAGTGCTACTTACACGGTTGAGGACGGAGGTGAGTGGAAGTTAATGGCTGTTGTAGTAGGACTCATACTCACAATGTAGCTTCTTACAGTGATGAGCGCGACTATTAAGTCCGTGATGTTGATTCGGTGAAGGCATAATAATAGCTGGGAACACTCCATATCTGGCTGCGGGCGATAATCCCATGTGTTATGTGGCAATATATTGTTATCTGTCATGGTTTGGACTTTTGGTTGTTTTAGTTTCACCTGGTTTTATTTAAAATGTATTCTCTTGAGTTTTACTTCTGTCCTGTTAATTCTCTGCCTCACCCTGATGTGTTGAACCTGGGTCTCCCTTTGTGTATTTAGACCCTGTGCTCCTTTCCTCTTGTTGTTGTCAGCCTATTGTTTTTTTTCCCGCCCATGTCTAGTCCCTGGTTTCCGTTTTTTTAAGTTTGGTTTCTCACCCTTGTGACATTTAATCAATTACTGTATATAATTTTGCCTTTCTTCTTTTTGGGACCTAATCTGACAATGATCAATAATGACATTGGCCAGAGTCTATGTGTAATCACTTCAAAATGTTTAGTGAATTGGAAAGAAAACAGTTTTTTGCACCATTTGTACTTTCCATTATTGCTCAATGTGTTTATTGTTGGTTGTAGACACTGCCGTTTTGGACGATCTCAGGTTAGAAGTGAAGACCAGTGATGAGACTCTCTCTGTGGGCCAAGAACTGAACATCACCTGCACCGTTCAAGGAGGACCCTACTTACAACAGCAGTGGCTTCATCTCAAAAAACAGGTCAGTTTCATCAAAAAAGTGTTTTATATTTTAGTTAAAGGAGTTGGAATGTAATAACTCTTGGAATGATAAGATAGTATCTGGGGGTGCCTGACTTGTTTTTATATATCTGCATTAAGTATGAATATAATATATGTAGTAGTTCTGTATCCTGGGTGTATACAACTCACATTAGCTAGCATCAATGTGCAATAGCTCCAGAGATTTTGTGTAGACTGACAATTATACAAAAGTAGCTATAAATAACAGCACAATCTCAGGGTTTCTCAACTTTTACTCACGTTTATCCAACCACTTTCCACCAGTTTGTACTATAGCTTAAAGGAGCAAATGACAGATTCGGACACAGCTGGGGCAAGCAGAATATAACTGCAAGGACAGCCCTTAGCGGTTACATGAATATTTGTCAAGAAATAGAGAAACCAAATGTTATGTCTTCATTATGAGACCGTCAGCCAAACTCTACTGCTAACTCCAGGCGAGGCAACAAGACAGGAAAGGCCGAAGCCACTCAGGGACGGGAAGTGATTCCACAGAAAGACAGAACATTTATATGCGAATGTAAATAGGATCTGAGTGTTTTTGTAACGCAATAAAACACTGTATGTTTGTTTGCTAGTGCCTTTGCGTTCCCAATGTGTTCAATGGCGTGTTCCAACCTGGGATTCCTGTAATTCCTTTCCCAGATGTTCGAAAGGATGAAAACATTGAAACCCCAATTCCTGTTTTCGGTCTTGGTCACAATTACAGGCTTTAAAAGACCTTATGATCCTGATTTATCGCCTGTGCTCCTGCAAGTGTTTTAGCCATTAGCTGTTAGCTCCACAACGAACACATTCTGTCTCGCTTACTGCAAAAACAAAACAACCCTGAATATTCCGCCTGCTGGTCGCCTGAACTTTGCCCTGCGCATGTTTTTGTTGCAGGCTCTGGATGCGGTTGAAAAGAAAGAGATCTTTTCGGGCCATATCGTGTACACCCTCCACATCGCTAAGGCCTCCGCAAAGGACAGCGGGACTTATGAGTGCTCCGTTACTGATCAGATCACCGGAGAGGTTAAAACAGGCATGGTGGCTGTCTCTGTTTTTGGTAAGTTGGTTGGGAATACTTCACTCAGATCAATGTCAAATCTCAAAAATCTCAAATCAGTCCTCTTAAAGGTGGGATGTCTAACTTTCAAACCATAGAAAAATAACAATGACATTAAATCAGTCTTGTTTGTAGGTCTAAAAAGTTATCACACACATGTATTTTTGGCCCTGTCACATCTTTAGGTTAGAGATATTAGATAGAAAAGTAAAAAAAAGAGGACCTTTCACTCAGCACA
>JAPMNZ010912967.1:0-13972 GCA_029875035.1 Pomatoschistus microps
AAAAAAAAAACGTTTTAAAAGAAAATTTTTAAACAGATTTGCATCTTCTATATATAGTATCTTTTTGGTTACTTACCTGCATTCATTTTCACATGACAAAATGACAAATACAGTTTTGTCATTCAACTTTTGTGGCTCAAAGCATCTGAGCCGACTCACAATCATCGTCTGACTGTGACACTCCATTAGAAACAGAAGCTCAAGAAGCCTCTAGTGCATTTACACATTCTCAACACATTCTCAGCCACAGAATGACAAGCAGGGTTGCCTTTTTTCCAAACCAATCACACTTGAAGGTAAACATGACGGGGAAATGGGAATGACAGATTTACCAGGACACACTCTCACACAGAACTAACAAGGCTGTTCAAATAAATCTTAAAAACCTTCAAGATGGACTGACTTGAAAGGCTTGCAAACTCCGCCGATTCATCTTTAATATCATCCTGTCTTCTCTGGACAAGTCGAGATGTCCGTTGCCTTAGTAACTGGTGCATCGCAGCCTCCAGCTCCAGAATGGCCGGAACCTGAAAGATATGATGCGTTCTGTGATCTCTGACCCAAACAACAGTGGGGCTCCCAAACTCAACAGCTGCTGCGCTGACGGGACAGAAGCAGGGTCAAAAATAATACGTCTGGAACAGATACAGTGCTGTGGAACTAATTCATTTGCATGAGGTTAAAAATGTCAGGCTTTGTTTGTATAAAGCAAATACTGTTTAGTTTTTTTTTTTAATTTCACAACATAACACTTTGCATGCCTTGTTATATTCATAAACTATATTTTCACAATTGTATTAACTGTTATTTTGACGTCATGACAAAGCAAACTCCTAGATTGTTGTGTTTGTCAGAAAATTCTGATATGTGATAGTCAGGGATGGCTTATATGTCCTGCACATTCAGTCATGTAAAGTTCAAGCACTATTCTCCCCACGTATTACTCATTAGCACTGTAGCTTTCATAATGCTGTAAAGATAAATGACTCATTAGTGTGAAAGAACAAACAGCAGGTGTCCCCCTTTGATCAGGAAATAAAGAATTATTAAACGTTTTGTTTCTCATGCAACAACTTCTGAGTCATTTAACTTTTTATCACTATTGAATATATACTTGGTTTAAATGTTAACCACATCTACAGTGGATGGGCCATTCTCAAATGGAAACAGATTATAAATGCCAAAAATCTAAATCTTAGAGCATAAATAATAGGGAACTCAAGTTTCTCCCTTACCTTTTCACTGAAACACTCAAGCAAGTCTCGAACATACCCTCGCATCTCTTGCAAGAATTTATATTGATCAGCTTTATCGTTTGAAGTGTCCTCCATCTCGTGTATGGCACTCTCTGAAGATGAAAGGTCCTCCTTGATTTGTTTGTAGCGGCTCAGGTTGGCTTTATTGCCTGTATGCATTTGGCTGAGCCTACACACAGAGCACACAGCAAGAAAACTTGTGAAAAGGCTTGTTAGGCGAAGTACAATGTTAACATTACTTTGGAAATCCACAACAGTAAAACACTTCAGGAAGGTGTGTTAAAACATTAAATGTACTAAGATTTCATAATTCCTCAGTGTCACAGCTGCTATGAATCTTCCTCTTAGCAAGACAAAGGGCAATGTTGGCTCTCGCACTGACAGTGGGCGCTTCTGCAGACCTCTACTGAACCTACCTCTCCCGCAGGCGTTTCTTTACCATATCAATGGATACAGGAGCGTTGCCAGCACTTGACATCCCATAGTGCATTGTGCCATTATTGGTCCTGATAATTGATTTTCCAGGCTGAGCAGGCTGCGGGGTCACTGTGCTGTATGTGAAAGTCATGTTGTAGGATGCACCGTAGGGCTGACTCTCATATCCAGTCTGGTAATACATGCTGCTGTCCTCTGGCTGAACCGTTTGAACCTAAAGTACAACAATAGAAAGAAAATGAAGTGAAGTGCACCTTAGCTAAGAACTGTACACCTGCTTGTGACATGAAGCGTACCTGTGGTATGCTGATCCCTTTCCTGATCTGTTCTTGCTCCCACCGGCTGACCTCTTCATCCTGACCTGCATCCAGGGCTTCATCATCGCTGCCTTCAATTCCTGCATGAGGACATTTTATTTACTTTTCTATTATATACCACCCATCATCTACTCATTAAAGAGTGCTGTACCGATCTCTTCAGCAATTTTTTGTCGTTGGGTTTTATTCTTGACTCCACTGAAGCGAATCCTCTTTTCATCATCATCGTCGTCACTAACTTGGTCTTCCTCACGCACTAAGCGCTTAGAGACCTCTGGCTCTGGTGGGGGCAGCTCAACACCTTGCTCTCGGGCCAATTGACGACGCTTTCTTGCAGCATGAATAAAAGCGGCATCTGGTATCTCCCCTTATAAAGACAACAATCATGTTTAATTGTGGTTTCAGTGTTATGTAACACGCAGTCCTTACGCAACAGCATACCAGGCTTCAGCGTGCTGAGAGTAGACACAGTATTGAATGTTCCAGCAGTGCTGCTTTTTGCAGCACTTTTCACATCTTCAGCATCATCAGCGCTGTCCACCTCCATCTCCTCCTCGCCATGGTCACTATCAGGTTGGCTGGAAACCTCCTCTTTGATTGCGGGTGCTGTAGGAACTTCTGAAAGTGTATTTTTTAAAAAAAAATTTTAAGAAATTGTACATTTCTATTAACTGGGGAAAAAATGCATAAAAACAACAAATACATACCAAATTTGTGCTCATGTTTCACATAAACCGTTTTCTGCAAATCTTCCTTGTATTCCTTTTTAAGCTGCTTTACAATTTTCTTGCTGTGAGTCGATTTCTTCACTCTGAACACCTCGGATCCTTCTGTGTGCACACAGCAGATGCAGATACACATTTACAGAAACAGTAGCGGGACATGCATACGTCAGAGTTTTAGTTGTCATTCAACGAAACAAATATGAATATTTAGAAGTGGACTGAACTGTCATTTGCATCCTATAGTAGCATCCCCAGCTAACAGCTAGCCCGCTGCATTAGCTACACTGACATAGCGGCTAGTTACTGGTCAGTTACCTTCCTCGTCCTCAAAGCTCAGCACGCTGACAGCAGTGGGTCCCAGGCTGGGGGGAGTCTCTTTAATCTTCTTTTCCTTTTTTATAGCTTTGTTTGTGTTGAAGAGGAATCCGTTGGTTTGGCTGATCTCGGCGGCGCTGGAGGTGCCCATGAAGGGGATCTCCGCCACAGGCCCAAACATGGTCGGTGCCAGCAGAGGCTGATCCTTGCGCTCCTCCATCTCCTCATCGTCAGAGTCATTTCTGCGGCGCAGGTTCACTCGTTTCACTCGCTTAAACATTTTTACTCTATGCAAACTGCAGCAATGGTTGTAGAAAGTGTATTCTTCAATGATGATACATTATTTCCCACACGATGACACGATCGTCATTTCCTCGCTTCGCCATTTTGATTCACCTTCGCTTTCTTCTCTTCGTTAGATGCGGGTCTAACCATTCACAAGCAAAGTACTGCCCCCACGTGGTTAAACACAACAATACACTGCTTCTGGCATCGCCATCTGAAAACTGTAAACACATGGAAGAACAATCTATGGGAAGAACTAAACGGTACAACCATTATTATTATTATAGATCCATGACAACCATGGGTAAAAATATTGCACACTACCTCATGAAAACATCCAATAAGGCAATGTTATAGTATTTTATTAGAGCGACAGCAGAAAACAAAACATTGTAAAATTATTTTCAGATTATTTATGTGGGAAATATTATAATTTTTCGATTATTATAATTCTTCAAAATTCATTCGAGTGAGCTGTATGGGGTAATATCTGGACTGCACTTGGATCAGTTTGTAGTTATCCTGCTTATCGTCTCCACAGATTGATGTGATATGTCTAATTAAAATCATGAGCACCCATCGTCCCATTAATCAGTAATTGGAGATTAATATCTTTATCAACGTGCTGCTTCTCAGTCACTGAGCTTGTCTCGTTATGGAGAATGAATGGACAGTCAGTCAGTGCTAACAGAGCACATAACCTTAATTAATCCTCATAGTAACAAGACAGACTGTTTCCAGAGTGATTGTACAGAACAGGCCATGTACTATATACAATGTTGGGGAGAGACAATTTTCAACCAAATTCATTTTCCCTTGTTTTGGTTTTCAGAATGAGATTACATTACTGTATCAAAATATTTCAATTGTTTCAAATGTTCAGAATGCAGAAAATTGTACACAAATTAGACAGGAACAAACTCATTATGTATTCATATATATAGCTCCGCATTGTGCTGGAAGTGCACCATTGTATGTTTACCTAGTTCATGTCCGATTGCATATTTTACTCATAGACTATGATTTTACTGACCACATCTGGCACCTCAGAGATCTTCATAATAGATTCATCAACCTGCCACTTGGGGGCACCATTGTTATTCATTCAACAGAAATGTGTGTATTTATTAGCAGCCAAAGTCTGTTTTGCTTTACTCATGTATGCTAATGAAATACAATGACATTTTCTGATCCACTGAATGTATCTGAAACAAGGCAACATGAATATAGATGACATCAATAGTGCTATTCACAGGTTTGTGGGCCTCATCGTCACTAACAGCCAATAATACTCTGAATTTTGATATACAAAAGCAAGCAGCCTCTATTTCTCTAACCATCTGATTTCTTTTCAGTTGTTAATATTTTACAATTATTTCTCATGAGGTGGAGCCCAAATGTAATCTTTCACCACAAATATTCGCACAATATTCAAGGTGTATCTGTCAATCAATACTGATGCTGTCTACTGTCTACTTATTTCACTGAAATCTTGCGTCCTAGTTTCACTATTCATATTTCATGCTCTAATATCCAATATATCTATATATAGCTTTGTATGTTAACGTTTGATCCTGAAAATCATATTGAAGTCCAATAATGAATGAACAACTGTACTGATATAGGACAAAAACAAGGTCAATTTATTATAATTTAAATTTGTGAATCATAGGTAGTAACATGATTATACAGTGGGGGTTGCCAGCCATGTTATTATGGGGGCTCCAAAAAGCGTGGGCACCTCTAATATAATACTTAATACCATACACGCTACAATGTGGAGATTACAGTGAGGTCAACAATCATGCTGCATAGTCACTGTTATATATCTGTTTTGTGTGTTTGCAACATCAACTTTCCATTTTTCCCTTTGAAATTGTATCCTTTCTTCAGTTTACAATGCTAATTTCACACTTCCTTTTCAATTGAATACATTTTCTGGAGATGTTTTCCCCTGCTGAGTTGCAGTGAAAAAGCATAACAGGGAGAAAGTTGTGTGTTTGTGCGAGTGTCTCAAACTCTTGTGTCAGCAGCAGCGGTAGCATCACCTTTCCTTCCGCCTCTCGTTCCTCTCATCTCTCCGTCAGGGGAGCTTCAAAGACTAATCATCCACAGTTCACCTTATAGCTGCACATCCTGCCACAAAGTCATGAAACTCTGCCAGGAGCCGAAATACTGTACTTTACAGTATTTGTAAGAGCTGAGCACGAGGCATCAGGTTTACTTGAGTAATGGTACACAAGCAGTCATACAAGAAGTACAGTTACAAGGCTAAAGTGTATTCAGATTTAGGTATAAGTAATGTAAAGAAAACAGGATTTCTTATGGCCTTCCTTTCTTCTTGCCACTCATCCGGCCAGATTTGTGCAGTAACTAATTGGAAATAGAGAGTCTATAGTTTGTAATTTTGTAAGTTTGCAGCTCCTCCAGAGTCATCCTATGGACCATGGTTGCTTGTTTGGCTTGTTAGTTTAGGTGGACGGCTGTGTCTTGGTAAGTTTTCAGTGGTCCCATACTCTCTCCATTTCCGAAATATAGATTGAACAGTGTTTTGTGAGACGTTCAAAGCTTCGAGGAATCTTTGAAATAATTTACTGCTGCTTAACATTTTTCACAACCTTCTTTCTGCGCTCTCTGGTGCTCCTTGCACTTTGTGATGATGTGTGCCTGTGCTCTGTGATTACATATGTAAGTCACACTTTTCAGGTGTTGTGTATTTACAAAAACAATTATCATTTTCCTTTCACTTGTTGTCCGAAATAAGATCTTTAGGTTAGTGGTTGTAAACATGACAAAATGTTCAAGTTGTATTAGAACTTTTGCACTGCCCTGGTACCCTTCTGCACTCATGTTTACCCATTCACTCCAACACTTCATATTTGCATATTACTTAAAGTCTGTCACCAGTCTCTCCTCTGGAGCCTGGCACTCCAGGCCTGCACCTGGTGAAGTGCAGAAGAGGCAGAGGATACGATGTGTCTGATTAAAGTCAACACAATCTGAAAATGAGGGTGTTTGAACCTACTTTGAGACCTCAAACTGGTAAATAAATGGTGTCTCTTTACACCTGCTGCCTAAACGCGCACATCTTCTCTTATATATTGGTGTCTTTCACTCCGCTGCAGCCGTAACTGTAACTGTTGGAGCTGAATGAGAGAAGATGTGTCAGGTGCAGGGCACAAGTCAAACACAAGGCTGTCTTTATGTAATGAAAAAGTCTAAAACATCCTTCACACTTTTGAGTGTTGAGTGTTGTCTCATCTTCAAAAGGCTTTGAAATATCTCAATGTTGCAATTTCATTAAAAAAAAAAGATATATATACATACATAAATGTTTTTGGTTTAAAGCATAAAGGCATAAAGTTAACATTCTCTGGTGTAACTTTTCGTTTTAAAAATGGATCTGCTTGTGTGCATGTCTCACATGTTATTAAACCTTCATCATTTTCCACCATGGCGACAAGCACAGGGTCAAGGCACAGGTCAATCCTTCTCTCACATTTTACCGTTTGCAGTTTTATGTCTACAGTTCTCAGACTTCCTCGACTTTGGTACCATTTTTTTTCAACTAACCATAACTGTACTGTATTTTTGTTGTAAATAATGTGTTTCCAATGGCGTATCTCTCAAGCACGTTTGCTCTTTTTACTATGTTACAAAAAACACCAGGTGAGGATGGGCAGCATTTGATGGTTGTTATGAAGTTAAGACAAAATCAAATTATAATATAGAAATAGACCAGATGCACTCTCCAACAGATACAATACAGTAAAAGTCATTTTTTGAAGCGTTTCTTCCAACTACTGCTTCCTCATCTTGTTTGTGATGCTTTGTAAGTAAGTCACTATATGTACTTAGACCTTAGAATTGTGAAATAATCTGGTTATAGAAAGGACTAAATCAAGTTTATATCTGGACTAGAACATGCTCAAACTGTAGAACTCAACAAGAACAAGTTTGCAGTCGCCCATGACCTGCACTATAGGAGAATGTGTCTCCCATGTCAGCAAACTTTAGGTATTGCTGTAACTTGCAGATTTCAGAAGTCTGAAGCTATGTGAAAAGTCCACCTTAAAATATGGGTCAGCTGTAAATGAGCTGTTCTTGTGCAGCCATTACTGAAGTACCTGAGAGCCATCCCCTCGCCTTCCCGTGGAGCGGCATATAGCGCTGAACCTGGGGATGTGGTTGCCCCTAGCAACTCCCTGGTGAGAATCTATAAGTTATACTGTACAGAGCTGATTATGTACTTGGCCTAAACTGGATATAAATAAAGATGAGCCAAAAGTGCAAAGAACAATGTCAACTTTATGAAAAAAATAAAATAAAAATGTGGATGCCCCTGTGCTGAGTGATGCAGTTTTAGCGTTTAAAAGTTGTGTTTCCTGCTGAAAAAGTTATCCATATTTCCTGAAAGCTATATTGTTTCATACAACAGAGCCGCAAAAGAACTGTCTAAACAAGCAGGCAAACTCTTACAGGGATCTAATTAGGACATGATCTATGATAAAATTGAGTTATTGTGGAGATATGAAAGTGTCTGCATGGTTCATGGATGACATAAGAAGAAACATCCTGGAGACTGGAGGAAACATATGCTGCAGAGAAATGAGAAGGAAGTCAATACAAGGTCAAGCTGTTTTTGGAGGAACACTAATGAGGAGTGCAATGATTAATCACCACCTGAGTGTGAGAGGGCTGCAGGCAGATATGGAAAATCTGACTTCTGCTTTTTTTAACACTTGCCCCAGATTGCCATGTGACATTACCTCAACATGCATTTCTGACTTTCTTTGACAATCTGTAAAAGGGCTAAACCTCCCTGGTCAAGTTTAACATTATGCGTAACATTCTCAAAGGCTGGGGCGCCACTTGCTTGTTTTCCTGAAGATACGATAGCGACGAATAGCTTTGTTGTCGCGCAGAAAGACTTACGGTGACATGGTTTCACGTCAGTTTATTTTCCTCTACATTATACTTGCTAAGCATTCTCAAGCAGTGTCTCCTCTCCTTGGATTTGACTTTTGTAACTTGCACTTTTTATGTTTCACTCAGCGTTGTTGTTTCCCATCAACCGCAGGGCTTTTATCCCCACCGCAGTCAGACTGTACAACAAGTCACTTTAAGTCACTGCATTATGACTAAAAATCATATTGACACTTCTATTTACACTTCTTATTGCCACTTTCTAATTGCCACTTTTTTACATAATATTTTATATTTTCCTGCATTAACATGTTTCACATTTCTTACTTTTTGCACAATTCTTGAGTGTTCTATCCATGCCAAATGTGACATGTAAATTTCTCCTGTGTGAGATTAATTATCTTAACTACTGTAACTCGTGTCACCTGCTTATACCGCTATGGGGATCAATAATAGTCTCATGCAATTCTCTTTGATATCATCCAACAGCAGAAGCAGGTTGGTCTACTACTAGGACTGGACGATGGACAATGGTACGGTATCTTGAGAGTTATTGTCCTCCTTGGGGGAATTCTTCTTTCCGAGTTAGAATGTTCGTCTCCTACTTCTTCTTCACTGCTCCTCTCGGCTTACTTTTACAGTCCATGCAACAACGCTGCAATATTTCAAACAAAGTCAAACAATTTATATGGAGATAAGCAGTGTTATCTGAAAATGCAATAGTGCATGTTTTTGAATGAATGGTTGACATTATCGGAGGTTGCGAGGAGGTCCATTGGTCTGACTGTTTTTGTTACACTGCTGTCACTCAATAACTTTTATGTTTTTGGTTAAAAAAAAGTACAAATTGACTGTTGATTCTCTGATCTGTGTTGGTGATTTCAATGGTTTTGTTAAGTCCTCTGAGATGACTCCTGTTGTGATTTAGGGCTTCACAAGAATACATTGTATTATATTGTACTGTACTCTCTTGATATAAAATAACTTTGTGTAAATATTATTCAACCTTTTGAATAAGCTGTCCTCAAGTGCTTACAGCATTTGTGAAGTACATCATAAGGAACTATCAACCTCCTCCATTTCATTGGATATTAAATCCTCCAAATGCCAAGCAGGAGCAGCTGTTGAGAATATAAACTTTATGCGATAACATATTTAGTTTGCAAATCACTACAACATCAGGACAAACAATTCAATGTATCCAATATCAAGCTCAAGGACAATTTATGTTAGAAAACTAAAACCACAATTTTAGCCCAAAGTATACACAATATGAGACACAGTTGGCAAGTCAAAAAGGAAAAAACTTGATTTGTGAGCTCTGGAACAGCACTGGTTCCAGCCCTCACGCAGGTATCTAAAAGCTGCCCTCCTGTGGCTCGCTCCCCTGTAGGCTGACCCAGGAGAGAAGGACCCAGATGCCCTACGCAGGCTCCTCATCGCCCGTTTGAAGATGAGAGAGGAGTACTGTGGAGGGGAGGAGAGATGAAACTGTGCTTGTTGTCTTTGAACTGCTAATCACTGTGTTTAAAGCTGACCTCTCTTCCGCTTGAGCCGTTTAAAGTGGGCTCATTAAAATATGTATCAGAGACAGGATCCAGATGGGAGTTCACTGTGATCCCAGAATGGATTTAGCAAGGGATTGTGCTGCAGCTGCTGTTTACAACTGCACTGGTCCACGGATAATGTTTGTATTCTTATGCTGAATTTGTATTTTCCATTGATCTGGCCGTTGATGAGGTGAGTTCAAACTGTCCCCTTTATGCATATATAATTATCCTGTCATTTGTCATATTAAGTACGTTTATGTCATGTTCATTACCTTCACCAGATATTAGTATCAATTCAATTCATAGATGAGTGAGTGTCGCTTATTATATAATGTAAATGCATTTGGATACCATTTGTGTTCTCCTTGTGGTGATATTAACCCATGTCTTTATTTACACAAATCATGTTTTTGTTTTTTTGTAAAGCAGTGACAAAACCAATTTTAGACATTGTTAAATACAAAAATTTTGATTGGACATATGCAATTCTGAAATGTCGAAATGCCACAGCCCAGAGTTGGACAGCCGCTATAGAGCCGGTCATGACAGCTGGAGGATGAGCCTGTTTCCAGTGTGTTTTGGTTTTGAGTG
Source organism: Pomatoschistus microps (assembly GCA_029875035.1). Lineage (NCBI taxonomy): Eukaryota > Metazoa > Chordata > Actinopteri > Gobiiformes > Gobiidae > Pomatoschistus > Pomatoschistus microps. Next base: position 10,401 of record JAPMNZ010912967.1, read on the forward strand.
GGCAGAGAGGGATGCTATCGAGAGGAATTCTCCTCCTATCTGTCCCCGGGACCATCCAGATGTTGATGCTCCGCAGTCAGGATATGGATGCTTGTTTTTGGTGCATGGTGGGGGAATCCAGACACCCACACAGAGGGAAACACACTTACAAACACAGAAATGGTCTGAGATCACGAAGAGTAATAAACATGCAAGTAAAAATAGATAATACATCAGTCGGGAGTTATTAATTGTATCTGTTGCTTGGAGTTTCGGGAATATTTCAAACAAACTAAGCTACTCTCATGTATTTTTCCATGTTCCAAAAGGAAACAAATTAATTTTCAGTTTAAACCCTTTTTAATGTTTCACCATACTGACCTTTTTAAAGAGGGCGCGTCCAATTCAGCCATTTTTTATCTGTGGGTGGAGCCACCCAAATGAAAGCTCACAGCAGAACCTCGTTACGTCTTTTTGTTTTCAGAATAATTCTTCTGGTTTTCACACTTTGAATATGAATTTTGACCTGAAGCAATATCATATACTCCATACCTTTTTAGCCAAAATTGTTCTGTTTGTTTTATGTCTCTTTAAATGTGCTTTTGGCTGTCACTCTGTCGTACTTTGATGACACGTGTCCTATGAACATGCAGAATTCTAACATCCTTATATTTGACCCATTCAGCTATACCTACAAATTAGAGCATTTATAACGTTGCTGAATCTTGATGACATTTATAACCATTGATAGCTTGATCTGATTTGGAGGCAGTCTCTGTTTGAACAAAGTGGTGGGCTGCAGCAGAGACGGGGACACAGTATAATGAGACTCAGAGGAGTAGGAGAGTGGGCCAGTGGCAGGGGATCAATCAATCAGGGCTCCTGTTGGGATATATTGACTGGGCTGTCCCACTGGGCCCCTGTGGTCAATGGGCTTTCAAGCATTTTGCATGGGTCGATGGTGGAGCGTGCCTGGCTTAACACTCACCTCTACCATGTTTGTGTAATGTTGTATCTGTCCTTATCGATGGATTTTATTAATATGTTGATCACAAAAAGACGTTAGGCAATACCATGCAAAACGTCTGAAACAAGGAAAAGGTGTTGCAAGCAAGCCAAGCACTAAATTCAATAATACTATGCATTATTCATTACTCACTTTTATTCAGTATACATAATTCATGTGTGTTTAATTCATCCCAGGTATATTTAAATAATACATCACGCATTATTTGTTGCCATTATTCACATGTTTTAGAATGTGAAATAATATCAAGTATCAAGTAAGTATCAAGGGTGAAGTATCAAAGGTAAAATGATTTCTGCCTGTAACTCCTTATGCTACCACCAGAGGGAGGAGTGGAATTTGTTTAATTTTTTTCCAAATGAAAATTATACAGGCTGCAGACAAGTCTATGCGATTGTTAAGATATTAATTTCTCCTGCAATAATTTTGTTTTAATCAATGTTGGAGGAAACTACCTAACTAATTGTATTTATATTGCACATTTCACTGACAACGGTCACACAAAGTGTTTTACAATTCTTGTTCCCACCATCACCTAATCCTTTCACTCTCTCATCACACATTCAGACCTATTGAACAGGCACCTGCAGGAGGAAACGTGCGCAGACACGGGAAGAACATGCAAACTCCGCACAGAAAGGCCCTGCTTAGTGGAATCGAACCCAAGCCCTTTCAGAGAGAAATTATCTACATGTAAAAAACAATTTACTCGCACATACACAAATAACTGCAAACCTAGTTAATTCAAATTCACGGCTCATATATGAACTATACCATATTTGTTACCATACCAATTACAAACAACATTTTTTTTTTTTTTTTTTTACCTCAGTACACCTTTCGAGACAAGTCCATCTCAGCTTGTAGAGTCTATTATTTGTTTGAAATGCATACTGATAGTTTGGCATTTCTGACGGTCATCAATCATCCGAACGGAGCGGTGCCATGAGGCCCGCTGATGGCTCGGACTGAAGTTAGATTGACAGCTGATGATTACCTGGACAGAGGGGCGGTTCTTCTCCCCAGGGCAAACCTCCCCTATAGGCTCTTGTTGGTTCACACTGCGTTGGATGAGCGAATTATTTGGCCAGTAATAAATCAAAATATACTGCTGATTATGTATTCGATTGTCATAACTTTTCAAAATTGGTAATACAATGTGCCATTTTAAATTTATTGCGCCACGAGGAGATGTCAAGTGAACTCAAAAGTTTCAGCATGAGGAGTTTACCAAGTCATTTCTTCCGCAAATGGGTAAGATTGCATAGTTTGTAATAAGACTCGCCACAGTATAATGTAAATGTAAAAGTCTGACATGACAACCTTGGTCTAATATATAGCAGAGAATGTGGAAGTAATTTCTGAGAGGCACTCAAGGCGGCAAGATCCAATTTGAACTAAAGCCAAGTTATGACTAATAAAAGTATATTACGCTTTATATTGACTTCATCTAAAGAGCATTATTTTAAAGAGCCTATCTTCCCGTATTTTCAGAAGCTCAAAGTGAACATTTATGGACATTCTTTATTGGTTAAGCTGTGGTAGGCAGAAAAAGACTTCTTTAGTATGAAAAGCATCTTCTTCTCATTACAGTTTATTTCTTCTAAATAAAAGGCTTGTATGTACATTTTCTTGTGCGAGGTCTGCCACCTGCTTTACCGAGATTGTGTAATAGTTTTGTGCCAGTGTGTTCAGCAGTGTGACTAATATACTTATCTTGCATTTAGATGTTGTCACAATGAAAATAAAACACATCATAAAATACATTTATCTCTAGGTGCTAAACTGGGCGCACAGTCAAATAGAGTGTTAAGTTCTATGATACATTTGTTTACAATTTTAAGGAGTGCTGATCCCTTTTGCACACGGACAAACGCACTGAGTGTTGTAATGCAACAGCTTATTTTAGATTTTCCAGTTTATCATTAAGTAACCCTGTCTCTATTGTTTGTTTTGTTGGGTATGAAGAGCTGTAACCGTCCATCCATCTATAATGATACATTTTAATACATTTTTTGACTGACGTTAACTGCACTCACACGTTTGTATAGCGCTTTTCACACAAAAACACAACAAAAAGATACATTAAAATCATACAAAGCAATTTAATTATTAGCATAAGAATAACACATGACTTTTAAATAATAGATAACCGCGATACTGTACTGTCAAAAGAGTGAAAATACATATATTCAGTTGTATGCACAGCTAAACGGAACTGTTTTTAACCACCGAGATCATGGTCAGAGAAGAAGCATGTCTCACATTTTCAGGAAGACTGTTCTGGATTTTAGCTGCATAAATACTGTCCCCATGTTTAGTCCTGACCCTGGGTATGGAGGCCAGTCCCTGTGCTCCTCAGAGTCTGAGTTGACTCATATGGCACTAACATGTCATGGATGTTCATGTCACACCTGTGCAGGTGTGCATTTGAAGACGTGATTTTGAGACATAAACTGAGCAGTTGTCACAGGTTAAAAAGTGTCCGTTGAGGGGGGTGTGATCAATAAAAAGGAGAAGGGGTTAAAAAGGGAATAAATATTTAATAAAATATATACAAAAGATC
>JAPMNZ010913012.1:0-16046 GCA_029875035.1 Pomatoschistus microps
CTGCATATATATGTCGCAGCAAAACCAGACTTATTTTCAGAGAAATGTAGAGAATCGAACTTATACATATAATAGTTGTTGTCCTATAATTCTAAATATCGACTGCTATGAGGGATATCAGGGTTGCATTGTGATACTTTGCGTCTTTCTATACACTAGACATAGCATATATGTTTTGTGTTGAAAAAAGTCTTGCTCATGCGGGTGAAATGAGGTCTGTCACCCTTCAGTTAATTTATGCAACTTTGTGGAAGCTAATTGCACGGTTCTTTGCATTTGAGTCATGTTTTCCCCAACGCCATTTAGTTCAGACGAGTCTCGGGAATGACTCCGGGGCTTGGCTTTTTTATATTTTACATAAAACTTCAGCAATTTCAGGCTATTTGCATTGAACAGGGGCCTTCAGTGTCATTCAGGATCTGGAATAAAGTTGACTCTTGGGCTCTGGAATGACCTGTCTGAGAAGAGAACACTAGTTCCATCAGTACCTTCTTCTAAATCACTTCTTTTAACCCACTTTTATTGATTGGCCTCACTCTGTCTGTTTTTAGACTTCACGTGTTGTGTTTTACTTTTCCACATTATCTTTGTTTTGTCTTTCTTGTCTCTCTGATTTATTCTCTTATCTTTTTTCTGATATCATTTTTGTGCTGCCTGTCCATACCATCGGTGGTGGTGCTGTATTACTGTTTGTACCTTACAGCTGAACATTTGAGAATCTTACTGCATGATATTGTTAACAGTGTAATGTGTGACGGGAGTTGGAATTAAAAAAAATATTATTTCAAACCTTCCTTTTCGAACCAGGTACAAGATGTGTATCTGTTACATTGATATATGTAAAAATATGTATTGTGCATGTACTTTGTAATCACTGTTTTTGAAAAGTAATACACAATTAAAGATTTATCATTATTATTAATATCATTTAAAACAGTTCCTTACCTTGAATTAAGCATTATTAGTAAGATCTGTTGAAGGAAAGTAGTTTGACTGATTGCAAGAGAGCTCTGGGGTCAAACTGGTGCTTGAATTCGGAAGAAAAACTATCCATCTTCACATTTTTTAAAGCTACTGGCCTTCCCTCTAACAAAACTCAGTCGAACAAGGTAATAAGTAGTAATTGAATATTTCCACATGTGCCTCGATGTTGTCTTTGCCGCTGCCTCCACAAAATAAGCTAAATAAGCGATCGTGGAGGTACTGTAAGTGGCGCAGTAATTGGTGATGTGCGATTCGGGGGCAGTGTGGCATTTCCTCATTATCACATTTGAATGGATATAACGATGCATTAACGATTAGCTGGCGAGTGACTGATGAGCCTCTGAAAAGGAATTGAAATTTAATCAGCTGCGCTAAATCACAGGGAGTTTTAACCGGACCTCATGACCCGATAATCACATATGTCAAACTGTTTAAGAGTCATCTGAACGGAAAGCACAAATACTGCGTGGATTCAGGGATTAGATTAACTTTAACGTTTTCAAATAAGATACTTGGATAGAAACCAGGCAGGGGCATAAGTATAGAAACAGATTGGCACACACGCTTTAATCCCAATTGAAAAAAAAAAATCTTATTACATAACTGGAGTCTTGAGCCAACAGCAATTATCGCCGTGGGTAATTAGCTGACCGTGTTGCTGCCCTTGAAGTCCTGAATTTATTTACATAGCATCTCAGTAGACGGTGTTTTTGAATCAGTCAGCCAATAATGAGAATCCGACCAACTTTTATACAGAGGGAGATGAGGTTTAGTTGAAGATGGCATTCGCTACATGCGCAGTACCATAATTCTTTGCAGGCTAGTGGGAACCTGTACAATCAATCTAATACACACAATGTGAAATATTAGAAAACATATAAGAGCCTAATATTAGCATTAAATACATGTTAAAAATCAGAATCGGAAAACTTTTTAAGTCACAAACAAGGAAATTGCTTTTGTCCTTGGTGCAAATGAGTTCTAAAAGTAAAAATAGATAAATTCACTATAATAAATAGAATAAATATATACAAACATCAATAAAAAAGAGTTAGATGCAGATGTAGATAGCGCTAGCAGCTTTAAAGTCTTGCATATATTTATCAGTGTTGCAAATATCATCCTATCCTTGCGCTATTGCACTACTGGTCAAACGCTAATCTGCATTTTGTTGCTTTGTTTGAACAATAAAGTTGGGTTAATATGAAATATACTTTCAGATCATTTTCAATTCAGAAAAATCAAATCTCAAACCAATCCGTGCCTAGTTTGTCAATTTGTGAAAAGTCAATTGCGGAAAAGCTCTCATATCGCTCGCGCTCCCTGTTCATTTCAATTTTGCTGTTCTTCAAATGACCAGCAGGTGGCGAACATTGCTATTGTATTAGTTCATCGAGAACACTACAAACGTGGTTTAAAGTGTTCCCATGACCTGTGAGTGTCTGATGTAGACTAGATAGAGATTAGATTCTACTACAGCGCATCATGTGCTCTGCAGAGAAGGCGGGCTGGTTGTATCACTGCTGACCCCTCTCACCCTGCACATGGACTATTCCGACCACTCCCTTCGGGCTGGAGACTACAGTCCATCAGGACCAGAATCTCCCGCCATAAGAACAGTTTCTTCCCCTCTGCTGTTGGACTCATGAACACTTCATAAACCATCACTGACCTCTGACCTTATGACCGTCACTTTATGCTACTGTCACTTTACTGCCCTCTACCACACTCTTAACAGTCTATTGTGTGCACCTAGAGCACTTGTATATAGTAAACTGAAGTAAACTGAAGGTATGTAGATTTTTATTTATGCATGCCTTCTTGTTTTGATTCTGCTTTGACTTGTTTGCACCGAGAGCCAAAGTAATTTCCTAGTTTATGACTTCCTGTTACTCACACAGCAATAAATAAAGGATTCTGATTCTACAAGTTTTGTTTATGTTTCTGCATACAGCTTCTTTGAGAGAGACCCCCTCACCATTATGGTAAGCATTGTGCCATTAGTTTAAGTAGAGAATAAGCTTATTTTCTAAACAAGGTAGGAAGTAATCCCACAGACGTGAAAATACTTTCAAAATACTCACTTTGAAAGTATTTTGTCATTTGAAATGTCAACACTTCCTGATGTGACAAACTCCTAAATAACCAGTGTACACTTTTGTTTTAATGAAATGTAATAGTGTATCCACATTTCTACTCCAGGCTTGCTTCAGGCAAAATATGGATGATAAAATATATAATAGGTTGCTGACCAATAGCTGACCTTGCTGAAAAGGTTTTAGTGCTGGAGGCCTTAAAGGGTTGAATGAGTGAATGATTTTAAGAGGTTATTTGCTTCTTTTCATCTGAGCTAAATTTTTATTTTTTTGCGTATTGGAACTGGTAGTGTCCGAGCGGCTGTAGGACTGGTCAGCATGGTGCCTGTACTTTAGATCATGTGTGAACGGTGACCTTCACAAATCGATCTTTGGACAAACAAGATACAATCTCCAAAGTATTAAATCATTAAGGTAAACTCTGATATGTTATACTAATCTTGTTCTTACCATTTCTCACACTTGTGTTGGATATGAAAATGTGTCTCGATATGGTGTTTATTGTCTTGTCAAAAAGCCCCGTAAAACTTTTGTAAAAAAATTCTATACAATAAATGGTTATTTTCTCCAGGATTAGTGGTTTTGTAGGTTTTGTGTTGCGCAGCTCTGTCGGCAGAGAAACATGTTCAAATAATTGACCCTCAAGCTGATGTGGATTTTGTGTTATTTTCACTTGGTTATTTTGACTTAATTTGTTTTGACTAAATGTTTCAGTTTTTTTTTGTTTAGTTTTACTTCCTGTCCTGTTCCCTTGTGTTGATTGGCTGCCCCGCCCTGATGTACCTGTGTTTCTATGTCTATTTGTACCTGTGTCTCTGTCTCTATACGTACCTGTGTCTCTGTGTCTATATGTACCTGTGTCTCTGTGTCTATATGTACCTGTGTCTCTGTGTCTATATGTACCTGTGTCTCTNTGTGTCTATATGTACCTGTGTCTCTGTGTCTATATGTACCTGTGTCTCTCTGTGTCTATATGTACCTGTGTCTCTCTGTGTGTCTATATGTACCTTTATCTATGTGTGTCTATATGTACCTGTGTCTCTCTGTGTCTAGATGTACCTGTGCTCCTCTCCTCTTGATGCTGGTCCATTGTCTATGTCTTTGATGCCGTTTGTCTGTTCCTGTTTCCGGTTGGATTTTGAGTTTGTTTTTAATCTTTATATATCCTTATTAAAGCATTATTATTTTTGCGTTCCCACATATTGGGTCCTCCTTCATTTCACCACGTGACAAAAGCATCCAACAGACCGCTATGATGGAAAGTCAAAAATAAACAAAAAGTTGCATACTGCCCCTTCAAGGTCAATAAAATAATAGAACACAGAGATACCATACATGCATATCTACCCCAATACGTGCAATTCCATTTGCTCTCGATAACAATATTCCTACTTATAAATACAAATCATTTAATGTAGCCTTGATAATGAAGGCAGTGATAGAGATAAACATTTGGTTTTGTCCCTTTGGCAAATTTTGATTTAAGACAGAATGTACTCAAATAAAGATAAATAAACACTTGATTCAAGCAAGTAGTACCTCATATTTTATATTTTTTGCAGTGTACACACATTAATTCTTACATGAATGAATGAATATTTATTTTTGGTCAGTTGTTTGATTAATAACACATTACATTCACTGACTATATTACAACCAGAAATAGGATTGGGCTGAAGCAACTTGCTTCAGCCCAAAGTGTAGATTTACATACATCCAGTAAATCTACACTTTTATTGTATTTAATTTATTTATTCAGCAGAAACAGCCCCTGTGGGACCTCCCTTGACTGCAGACCTTGTAAACATCTCATTTACATATTACAAGTTTTGTAACAGGTGAACCGCTGACCCTGAAAATAATTACCTAATGACCACATTTGCAAGAACATCTAACGCGGGTTGATGCATTTTCCTGCAATTTTTTCCCTTTTGGCTCTTTGCATACAGCTCCAGGGCAGGTTTAAAAGAGATAGCATTAAGGCTTTCCTCTCTATTTACAAGCGCCTCTCATTAGGAGTACGTGGAGGCGGGAGGGCGGGCTCTTACCGTAGTTAGGGCAGCAGACCTTGAGCCAGCACACACTGGAAAGTACCGTGAGGTTGGTGAGACTGCAGAGGCCAAACAGAACGCCACAGAAGGCATAGATAGTGCAGGTGATTCTGTTGAACAGCCACCTGAAACAGAGAAGAGAAACACATCTATGACTGGGCCTCAGGCAAAAACAGCAAATGATTAATACACTCACAATGCAATCCAAAAAACAAACAGAAAAAAAGTAAGTAATGTTAATTTTATATAGAGCCTTCCACAGTCACAAAGCACTTTCTCTATCTCTCTTTCTCACTTTTTATTTCTCTATCTCTCTATCAATTTTATTTATATATCCATCCATCCACTCATTCCACACAGAAATATCATAGTATATCTAGCGTACATGTTTTCGGGTAGGAGAAACCAGAGCACCTGGAGGAAATCGATGCATGTTCTCCCCGTTTCTACAAACTCCACATTGAAAAGCCTTTAGGTGGAATTGATCCCAGAACCTTCTTGCAGTGAGGTACAAGTGTTAACCACTGTGCCACCGTGCCGCCCAACTACTAAAACAAACTGATTCCAAAAGATATATATTAAGCCAGTGTATTACAAAAGACTGAGACATACAATCCCACCCGAGAAGCTCAAAGTAGAGCTGCTGTTCTGGGCGTGTCCTATTGGGAGGATACTTTGGGAAAGATTCAGGACACACAAGAGGAATCTATGTCTCTCAAATGGCTTGGGGATTCCTCGAGATTCCCCTGGATGAGCTCGAGGAAGTGTGCCAGGATAGGAAAGTCTGGGCGTTTGTGCTTTGACTGCTGCACCCGCAACTTGGCAACGGATTAAGTGGAAGAAAATGGTTGATAATGAATAGACTGAGTGTGGAGTTGTCCATAGATAGTTTTGCCTTCACTGCACAGAGAAAAATCTGCCACCACAGCATCCATATTTAGAATAATGTATCTGTCTCATAGCCAATCAGGAGTGAGGGGCGGGTCTTCACGGACAACTGATTAAGCAGCTGTTCACATATTCACTGACAAAGACTCCAACTACAGAAGGCTTGAAATCCAAAAATGAACGAAAAAGTGGGTCCGACAGCAGCAGTCATTGCCTCTTTGTCCATGTGTGTCCTTCATCCTTTATGTTGGCTGATTTATGACACTTATATTTCATTTTAAAGATGTAATAGTTTTGTCAATCTGGCTCTGTCTATCATTCAAAGTGAGTTTTTATAAATCACATCATTTATCCAGTCATTCCCCTTGGCATAACTACAGCCAATAAGATTTATGGGTCCACATAGTTAAGCCAATAAACGGGCCTACTCCCCAAGGGTGTGTTTAATTTTGTTCATTCAGGAAGAAGGACGGGTGGGTCTACTGCCTGCAGCTCGGTTCTCGGTCTCCATATTAAGTGACACGCAGTTTAAAGCTACCATCAGTGTATATCAAAGGTCATTATATACACCGTTATTCTCATGCGAGCTGGTAGTTGTTGTCTCCTCACCTGTGGCACCTGGGGTCTTCTTACTCACATCATTCTGCACATTCGCAGATATAATGAATAAGGTAAACTTTATGGCCAGGGTCTCAAACCTGTAGCTCAGGAATTACCAGTAGCTTACCAGCCCCTTTCCGGTAGCTCCACAAAAGAATTAGAATTTAACACATGATCTGAATGCATAGGTATAGCAGCATTATGGGATATTTTACATGTGTTTGTCATGATTTGTCATAATCATAACTTAGATGTGTATTCAATAACTGCAAAAAGAGAAGCTCTCTGCCTCTTCTGTTGCATATAAGTAGCTCTCCGATTGAAAAAAGATTGGAGACCCCTGCTTTACGGTTTTACCGAAAACTGTCTGCCTCTCTGTGGACTGGTCTCCCTGTCTCCCTGAACCGGACCCCATCCTACCTGCCTGAGAGCCTCCTCAGTCCTACACCACACAGCCTCAGTCCTTGTTCTACAGACTGACCCTCAGTGGAAATTGATCCCAATGGCCTCTCCATGGTTTCTCCCTTTTTTTTTCCCAAGTTTTTTTTTCTTTCTTTGTATTTGAGTTGTTCCTCGCCGACGCAGGGAGAGTGATGATATTGGACATTTATTATCATTAAAAAAAATTGCTCATCCTTCTCCCAATGGACCTATGGCACCTCTGTGTTCATAGGAGCCATTGTTGTTATTGCATTTCGAAATGTTTTATTCTCTTATCTGTTGTTGGTGAATGGACAACTTGTTATTCAGGGCTATGCAAACATAACTTGAATTGAAATGTTTGCCTCCTCTGCATTTGACCCATCCTGCAACGGGCAGCACTAGAGCAGCCTGTTGTGAGCAGAAAGTGGACTTCCAAAAGATGGCCACCTGCTTCTTTTTGAAGCCAAGACAAACACATTTCCTCAAATTTCAGACTTGTAATTTCCCATGATTCTTAATAAACTTTACACAACCGTTGAATTTGCCAACACAGGTCAGAGAATGAAATAGTTCAAACTCAAAAGATGGCTACCTGATTCTTTTTGAAGCCAAGACAAACACATTTCCTCACATTTTAGACTGGTAATTTCCCATGATTTTTAATAAACTTTACACAACCGTTGAATTTGCCAAAACAGGTCAGAGAATGAAATAGTTCAAACTCAAGAAATGCAATGATGGAAAACACATACCCCTTATGGTATTGGTCCTTAAAGGGCAGAAGACCATTGTCCATACATGTTGATAAATGTGCTATATGTTGTTGAGTGTCCGGGATCCTCACCACTGTCCTTATGTCAGACCCTCCTACATCCACAAGGACAAAAACTAAAAAAACTCAGTGGGAAAAGGTGATACATCTCTCAGTATTTGAACAAACATGACACAGATGATCTGCATGAATGCTGTATTGGCCTTTTAACAACTGTTTGAGCAAGTACAAAACTTATTCACTGCGACTTCATATGGACTCCTGTAGGTGGATGGTGTTGGAGAGCAGCTGGAAAACTATTCGCTTGTTCATTCTCGTCCCCTCGACTCTGATGCGAGCAGGGCAGCCATGCATTTGACCCGGCGCCGCCACAATTGACAGCAATCAGCAGCGTGCACTCAGGGGATCAGAGCAAGAAGAGCCAGAGTGACAGCCCATTATGAATGATGATGCTGGATTTGAAGCAAGGTCTTTAGGTCTTTCCAAAGTGCTTTATGCCGCATATTACCACACGCATGCGGTGGCGGTAACGAGGCAGCGGCGAGCGCCTGTCACGGATGTCGGATTAAAACATGTTGGATTACAGAATTAATTGTATCAGCTGTCTGTGTTTTGGATTTACAGAAGTTTATGGGTTTTTTTTAATTCTTTATTTGGTTGAAACCTACGCAGAAGATGCAAACACCACTCAGAAAGGCCCTGTTACAACCGGGACTTGTACCCAGAACCTTCTTGCAGAGAAGCGAGAGTAATTATTCAGCCACCGTGCCGTCCGTGATCTCTTTCGATCATTGATGGAGAGATCTGTATTAAAACGATTTAATGTATGTTTGTGTACCAACAACAGTGGGAGAATCAAACAGTTTGAAGCAGATATAATAACACACATTTAGGAACCATTGGACCATAGTGAGCGGGAGCACCACCGTCCATCAATGTTAATTCATCCTCACTGTCCTCAAACCCTTCTGCATTTGCAAGGAACGACTTGAATAATAAAACATTATGCTATTTTGTAAACTGCTACAACTGAACTTCATAACATAATTTACCTCTTACACTTCCACTCTATTGTATATAATAAGTAAGTTTGTTCGTGAACCCCAATAAGCTGGGACCTTAATGAAGCTGAGGGCCTGAAGGGTGAAGCTGTGGCACAGTGTCACAGGTCTGGGTTTGATTCCACCTACAGACGGGGGAGTGGAGTTTGCATGTTCTCTCTGTGTCTGCTCCGGTTTCCCTTACCTCTATGAACATGTTCAATATCTCCAGGGTTTAAAAAGGTATAATCCTAAACAGTTACGTGTAAACAGTTTTGAACAGGTGGGTTCTCTGTCTCTGTCTCTATCTCTATCCATCTCTTTCTCCATCTTCTCATCTCTCCATCTCTCTATGTCTATCTGTGATTAGAAGTGAGTCTGAATGTTTCCATATTTGCTATGAAGTGGTAACAATCTCTGTTCCACGGAAAATCATATTTCTTCCTTGATTGGTTTTGATGAATACATATACAAATAAGTAAAACTTGTGTGTGTATGAATCAGTGAGTCTAGAATAAAAACAAATCCCTTTGTACTAAAAATAAAGAATTCTAATGAAAGATACAAGAAAAACTTTCAGTGGGTTCAACTTTCTGTGTGTTTCAATACGACGGTCTGGGGCAGGGCCAGAGCCGAGAGGGTGTGCATGGGACTCACATGTGGGCGAAGGCCGAGGGGATGGCCAGAGGAAACAGGGTTATGGTCATTCCCAGGTCACTGATGGCCAGATTCACCACGAAGAACTCGGCCGGCTTCAGGGTGGACTTCTTTCTATAAGCCACAAACAGCAGCGTGCCATTCCCCAGCATGGACAGAACGCCTGGGGGCAGAGCCAAGGAATGCATCAGCAACAGCCAGAGGAAAGCCACGCACACTGACAAACAATTATTATATGTGTGTGTGTGTGTGTGTTTCGATGTAATATTGTATGAGATGTTTCACTGTTGGACAATTTCACAACCGCTTCATCTTATACCTGGACCTGCTTGGTTCTGTGATGGGAGACCTGTTGAAACACCAGGTGCCAAAGTGGGGTGGCCGTAAAGTGCTAAACTGTTGTTGTGTCCTTAGGCAAAGCACTTCACCCACATAGAACATGCCTAGAACGAGTATGATGTGTGCGTCAATGGTTTGTGGTGGAGGGAAGGGCCGATGGCACATACCGTTTGCCCTGCTACAGTAGTAGTGAATGGCTACAGTAGTAGTTTATTACCACAGTATATAGAGTGAATGAATAATAACATGTGAAGCGTCTTTGAGTGTCCAAAAACGCACTATATTCAACCAATGCATTATTATTATTAGTAATAACAATAATGACATCAAGCTCCTGTGCCACAATGGACACACTAAGTTAATATCACAGGGCTTTAGAAACTGCACAGAGAGGTGGTTTTAAGCTGGTAGGCCTGCTCCAGTTTGGTATATTTTAATAATAATGTGCTTCCCAGGATCATTAATTCACTGCCTTCTTCTTCTTTGGTAGGTACTTCTTTGTAGCCACAGTTCCCCTGTGGAGGATCGGGAGGTTGCCGATCCGAGGAGCTGAATACCAATCACTTTCACACCTTTTTCCTTTGAGCAAGTTTTGGTGAAGAACTAGAAAACAGGTTTTTGAAGATTTTGAACCAGCAACATCCATGCAAGAAAATGATAATAGAAATAGTTTGTTCTTGCACAATTCAGCTTGATTTTCTTGTATGAGTTTAAACAAGATATCTTATACAGAAATGATACAACTAGCTTGATTTTTTTAATGCATTTGAAATCAACTTTTAATCATTTAATTTAAAGTAGGAATATGTAAGATTTTTCTGTCAAGTCGTCATTAAATGTCCCTAATATATCTAAAGGCATTTTTAAACCATCTTCTTCTTGACTACTTCTTTGACTGACAACAGTAGTTCAGCCGAGATATTCAAATTTCAAAATTAGCTCCTAAATCTTGATATTGTTTTCATTTTGATGTCCTGCCCTCCACTGTTCAGAAAAAAGTTTGTGACCTGGGCCAAAATTCATAGACTGGTTGTTGACAAAACTCTTGTCTATTCAGATTTCATGGTCCCAGCTGGATTTGTCTGAATATCTGGCAACCTGAGTCAGGGAGAGTGCAGTACCTCTTTTGGCCAGACTTTTACATACTGCTCCTTTAATAAACATCTTGTCTAGATTGTCTTGCATGTATTTGTTTCTTTCTGTTGTTTTTTAGACTGTATTGAGGACTCATATGCAGCCACAGGATCCCTAGCTAATAAAGTAAAACATGAAAAAAAGTTAAAAACAAAATATAGTTGTAGAAGAGCAGCGTAAAGGGTGAAGTCTTTGCCCATATCATATTTCGAGTGTTTTTTATCACTCCATCTGATAAATTTCTTGCGTAATTCCTAAAATAATAAAAAAAGAGATTTCATGCCTGATCCACTGACAAATGTAGTTTTAAGCCAGACATTAGGACACAAATTGAATTCAAAGCTTCCGCCCACAAGCCAAAGCACTGTTATTATTATTATTATGAAATGTCACTCACCAAAAACAATGTAAATGGTCCCCATGAGGAAGTCATTGTCTTTTGATATTCGGGACACGAGGATAAATGTTTCAGAGGCATTTCCCATCTGCAAAAGAAAAGAGAATGTCAGGGTTTTATGCAGCCGTTGGCTATTGACGTTCTACATAAACAAGAGGTCTGACTCACATGAGAAAACACAAGAGGTTGCCTTAAATAAATAGTGAAATCCTCCCAAAATGCAAAAGAGAAGCAATTAACCAAAAGCTTTTCTGAACAGTGTATTCACAGCAGCAGACGGATTTTTTTGAGCAATTTGAAAGCTTTCCATCCAACATTTCTTGCTTGTATGACTCCAGACTCGCCAGGCTTTCATGTCTTAAGGGCATTCCGTAGACATTAGATTGAACCGTACTTCCAAGAAAATATCAAATTGCCATAAAACAATGAGGGACATCTGAGTGTTCTGACGACGTAGAAATGCCACTTGTATTTTTGAAGTTGCCCGTGTGTTATAAGAATAATAGTTTGCATGTCAGTCTCTTGCAACCAATTTTAGATAAGGAAATTGAATTTTTAATGTCTTCTGACACGTGCACTAGTATGGACTCTATTTTTAACTCTACAGAACAAATGGGAGGATGTAGCTAAGGTTGTGTTTACTGCATCAGACATCAGGGCAAAACATTTTTGCTCTTCATAACTTTGTATGCGTTTTTATGCAGTTTTTTTATATATCATTATCTATTTTCATACATTAAAATATTTTTATTTTTGAAATGTGAGCAGTACCTTGTAACACAACTCAGTTCAATGTGTAATTCAAATTTTGGATCGCTTGGCAACCAACATTCTATGGCAGTTAAAGCACTTTTCTCCAGGTGCTGGTCCTGGACTGACCCTGTACTGGTTCTGGACTAGTTCTAGACTGGTTCTAGAGTGATACTGGACTGATTCTGTACTTGTACTGGACTGATTCTGTACTGGTACTGGACTGGTTCTTGACTAGTATTGGACTGGTATTAAACTGGTTCTGGTCTGGTTCTGAACTGGTCCTGGACTGATTCTGGACTGGTCCTGGACTGGTCCTGGACTGGTTCTGAACTGGAACTGGTCTTATTCTGCACCGGTCTTCTACTGATTCTGGACTGGTCCTGAATCTCAGAAATCTCATCTTGGAGAAAGTGCTAGTGTTTACTTGACAGCAGTTAGCATTTAGTTAGTTTTTCAACACACATTCAGCCTTATTGCGGTAATTCAAGTTATATCAAACAGGGTAGCAATTGTTTAAGATTAAAATAACCAATGCATTACTTCATATAGATACAAGATATAGTCACTGCTGATGGTAGAAACATCACATACTTCTGTCAGATGGTCGTGAGAGACTATATCACCCATGGATTATTAGCAGATTATGTAGATATAACACATTTGAAATCTCAATACAGACCACTCTAATACAATATTATAAATCTGTGCACTGCCTATATATTCAGTCCTATACAGGTGAAACTCGGAAACTACAATATTGTTCATGGTACTTCTCAATTCAAATTATAATGTGGACAGGGACAGGGAGATATACCAATCCTTTCTTTCTTGCATATATGTGATGAAAAATAAGTACAACCAATATCATATTTGACAAAAAGGTAACCTAACTTGTGCACATTTTGACTTCCTTGATTCAAAAAGATACAAGAAATGTCTCCCTTAGAATGAGAAAATACAGCAACAGTTCTTCAAATAAGACTACGGCTATATTCGCTACTCAGATTAGGACAAAAAGCACTCGATTGCAATATATAGTTTTGTGTTAGCAGCATGAGAGGGACGGACAGGTTATAGATCCAGGACTCAGGCTTCAGAACGAGATCTGAGAAAGTGAAAATACCGGATGTGCCGCAGTGGTCAGAAGAGCCATGGGGGGTAGTGATGGTAGTTGCTAGTTGTAGAAAAATATAGATTAATCCCACATGCATGGATCGCTCTGAAAACAACCTGCATTACATTTCTCATCAACAGCCTGTTTAACCAACCCGGTGAATTAATGAATACTGATTAGCGAGTGGAAATTAGAAAAATATGTAAATTGTTGTATCCATATATCAGACATTAGCTAACACCTCCCCCTATGGCTTCCTGTGTGAGCTACCCGCACTATGGAGAGCTATGATGTACATTCAATTTAAATATGTATAAATCGCCGTCTGCGTTCATGTATGCAGGAGGCTGTCATTTGCCAGTTTGAGGCAATCTTTTCAAAGGGATCTGTAGGTGCAGAAATGTGTGGAAATATATTCATGGCTCTATGCGACATTAAAGAACGCTAACAAAAGGCATGTAAAATCACCCCAGGTTAAGTGTGGATGCTGCTGGCTTAATCCCCATTACCGTAAACATGTAGAGATTATCTTCAAAGAGAGCAAAAACTTCTCAAATTTTTCGAGCTTAAAGTTACTTTTATGAGTTGTGTGGGCAAAAGTAGGGAACCGTTCTTTCATGTTGTGATGGCAGCGAAAACTTTGGTTTCAATAAAAGTATGGCAGTGGTATGGCTGTCTTTTAAAGTCATAACTGAGTCTGTTAAAAAGTTGATTTGAATTGAATTATGAAAAGTATTTCTTATTGAATTTGCATCAGTTCGGGACAAAGAGAGCCCGTCCATCTGAGGGAGTGGATCTCAATTCAGTTAATATTTTTTGCATAGCCCTAAATCACATCTCAGAGGAGTTTCCAAAAGCTGGACCATCACCACTGTCCTTGGACCCTCTAAAAACTCCAAAAACCCAGTGGGAGAAAATTATCTCTCCTGAGCTGTCTGTTCTTGAAGTTCTTTATGAATCCACACTCTTAGATTGCGCTCTTAAAAATAATCAATGACTCTTCTGGGCCCTGGAAAAGTCATGTTACAGCTTCTTCGCTCGTTCACCAGGATGCAGGACATCTCAAGGCATTATAATAGCTTCCTTCCACAAGATGTTTTCAGCCTGAAAATTATCATTACGCACTTATTATTGAGACAGTAGACAGAGTGTGGTAACTGTATTAATACAATCCACCTCCATCGATTCAGAGACATACCACAATACAGTACAAAAAACAATTTTCAGAATCTTACAATACCTTTTAACAAAACACACAACAGTCAATGACACACACACACACAAACACACTAGCACCAATGGCAATATACATACAAGACCAAAGCCCCACCCAGGCTTTCATTTACACAGACAAGAATGACAGAATTTGCATTGTTTGTGGACTTGTGAAGATTAAAGGTTGAAATACATTTATTAACATGTATGACCATGTGTGCAGTGGACCTTTTTCCTCCCACTCTCTCTGAACCAATGTCTTCTATGTTTTTTATTTTTTTATTATTGATACAATGTCTGTGTTTGAACTCTTTCATTCTCTGAGCTTTGTAAAATCCTCATAGACCACTGCTGTTGTGATGTAGGGCAAAACCAAACTACATTGATATGCATTGAAATGAATTTGAAGAAAACGCATTCTTTTACAATTGACACTGTGGATGCAAACGTATGAATGGAAACCTTATCAGTGAGTTGGCATGTGATGCCTTCGTAATACAAAATCACACACATCCACAATTATGTAACAATATATAGACTCCATAATGTTGAGCCCCGGGTTATTTAACGTGGTGCTAGTGCCCTGTCATCGCCTGTTCCCGGCTCCGTACAGTGGGAGTTCTGTGAGGCTGCGTCTGCTGACAGAGGAAGTGAAGATGGGAACACGGTCGGCCCCTCAGGCTGACGCACACACTGCACAGACATGAATGGAGTTTTTTTTGCCCTATAAAAAAAAGCCTCCGACAAGCTCATAAGCAAGAACACAGCGACTTTATCCAATCCCCTCTCGGAAAGTGGCTCGGAGAAAATCTGCGTCGATATAGCTGTCTGCTAAGTTATTGTTTTGCTCTTATCGTCGGTGCTAATTCTCTTTCAATTTGCATAGCCTCAGAACTTCCTTCCTCCTCGTGCTTTGCGATCGCAGAAAAATGAAAGAGACTAAGTCGATTTGGCTCCTGCACACTCAGACATCACAGGAAAAAAGCCGGTTGAATATGTTTTTAGTTATGGACGATGTTGTTGAAGCAGAGGCCTTGGCACGTTGATCAAAAAACTGCTTTTTTACTGATTCAAGTGCACTATTTCCCAAACAATATAAGCAAACATCAAAACGCTTTCCATACACTTCAAAATGTTGAATTGTTTTTTCTCTCTCGGCCGCGTGTCCTTCTGAATATAGAGAACTCTGCAGCATATGTGGTGGTGTTGTCAGCATGAGCAAATTTAATATACAGTGTGGTTGTACCTGCTATAGTGATGATCTGGTGATGATTTAATGTCATAATTAAATACATATTCATTTTCAATATGATCAAAAACAGAGTTTGCACGTCTGTCTTTAAGGAGAGTATATTTGAAGATTATATTTTGCAGAGTGGCTGGGCGCTCCCTTAGAGATAGGGTGAGGAGCTCAGTCACACGGGAGGAGCTCGGAGTAGAGCCGCTGCTTCTCCACGTCGAGAGGAACCAGTTAAGGTGGCTCGGGCATCTGATCCGGATGCCTCCTGGACGCCTCCCTGGGGAGGTGTTCCGGGCACGTCCCACCGGGAGGAGGCCCCGGGGAAGACCCAGGACACGCTGGA